>PVIY010000392.1:0-212318 GCA_004026745.1 Myrmecophaga tridactyla | reverse complement strand
AAAAAAAACTGTTTTAGTATCCCTGGTTCAGCCCCAAGTCCCCACCCCTGGTAGATGCTTGTTGGAAATATTAGATTATATTCATTTTGACTGAAGCAGACTCATGGCACTTCCATTCTCAAAATGTCCCTACTGAGCTGGGTCACTTAGTTTCCTGATAAGACCTATGCTCTTATTTGAGCCTTGAGGAGCTCGCAAACATTACCATCCATGGTACATGCTTAGTATATTACTGCCATGTTCACTGAAATTGGCACTCCACAGGGAAAGAAAAGAACAAAACAGAGGGTGGGCCACGGTGGCTCAGCAGGCAGACTTCTTGCCTGCTGTGCCAGAGACCCACATTCGATTCCCGGTGCCTGGCCATGTGAAAAAAAAAAAAAAAAAAAAAGATAGGAAGCACACCCAGTCTTCAGAAAGGGCATGCAATAAGCATTGTTTGAGGATTAGGAACACCTGACTACCCAAACTGCTAACTGCCACAATATCCAGGCTTTCATGAGGAATGGAAATAAATAATGTTAAATGACAATTTGGCTGACAATGGAATGGGGTCAGAAGAGCTAGCAGGATTAGTTAATGGGAGGGTATAAGGATTCATTAGGCCTGATACAGGAGGTATGACTGGAAGTAATGGGACAAATTGAAGGAGGAAAAAGTTGGTTGAATAATCAGGAAGAGCAGGTGGTGAGCGCTATTGCTCAGTGGAAAAGTCTCCCTGGAGAAGTGATGGAGATTCCTGAGACATTGAGGACCAGAAGAGGCAAAGACATAAAATCCACCAGAGATCAATTCTGCCCTGGCAAAGAAATGATCCTGATGATCTAATTGTCTTTTCTGCCTCTGACTTAATGACGAGGTGTGCAGCAACAGAGCGGGAGCAGGTATGGCATAGAAAGGGAATTAGGAAATTCCCTTTATGCTTTAAAGAGACTTAGAGTTGTCTCTCCATTTTCTTGTACTATTTTGACCATGACACCTTATTTAGTTAAATGTTAGACCCTACTTAAACATTTTTAGGAATTTTATAAAATTCATCTACCTGAAAGATCATTTGCTTCAACAACAAAGACAGTTTTATTGAAAAGTGCATGTATTTCCTTCTACACTCTTATGAGATTAGGCACTTAATATTGAAGTAGACATTACCAGAAGGAACTATAATTTTAAAACACCACCATCACACTGAAACCTTTTGGGTAGAGCGTATGGTGACTATGAGAAATAGCTTCAGTTTGTCATGGGTAACTGCAGACAAACTTGTGAATTCCCAGGTCCTCATCTACATGAAGAAGCTGGAAGACAGAAAGTTGGATATCAGTCAAATCACAGAATAGAAGAGTGCAAGGCATTGTCCAAAATTGGGACAGGTGACCTAACACATTCATAAGACCTGTCACTAAAGGTTTTGAGGAGAAGCAGAATGTTCATACATCAGGGGTGCTAAAGAGGGCCGTTCTACCTGGGGAGGGATGGTGTTTGAAGAACTAAAACTGAGATCTCTTCTTATCTGTATTAGTTATATATTACCAAGTAACAAATTACCACAAACTTAGTGGTTTAAGACACACATTTTTCATCTCACTGTTTCTGTGGGTCAGGAATCTGGACATGCTTAATTGGGTCATCTGATGAGGCTTTCAGGAGCCTTGAATTAAGATATTGGCCAGGTTCCCTTTCTCATCTGATCAGTCGCTGGGGAAAAATCTGCTTTCAAGCTAACACGGATTTTTGGCAGAAGTCATTTCCTTTATGGTTGAAGAACAGAAGGCCCTGGCTACTTGCTAGCTGTCAGCTGGAGGCTGCCCATTGTTCCCAAAGACCACTGTCAGCTTTGAGAGTTCACCTGAAATTTCTTACCACATGAACTCCCCCACCATGACTGTTCATTTAAACAAGTCAGCAGGGAGAGGCCCTAGCAAAATGGAAGCTTAAGCGATGTTATGTAATCACAAGCTTGGTATCCCATCACCTCTGGCATATTCGACAAGCTAAAAGCAGTTCATAGGTCTTGCTTATATACAAAAGAAGGAGATTACACAAGAAATGAACACTAGGGGTAGGGGATAATGGGGATCACCTTAGATTCTGTCCATCATTCACTACACAATGTCCCAATGTCCATCCACTACCACAGACCTGAGGTTCAGCCTAGGTAGTTTAAAGAACATGGTTGTTGTTATTTGCAATGATATATTTTTTAAGACTCCTAATTACTCTTGAATTTTGCTCTTAAAAAGTTTAGTCTTTTTTAATCTGAATAGTTTCTCCTACTAATTCAGGTTAGCTTAATATTAAAACTTTCCCAATAATATTTGTGTATTCATGATACATAATATAAAATTTTAAGACACTTTCTTTAAAAACCTCCATGAACACTGTCTCCGATAAGCTTATAATCAACTTGGAAAGATGAAAACATAAATGGAAATGTGAGAACCAGCCACGAGAATCTGGATTCCATCTCAAAAGTTGAGGGAAGGCAGATGGAGCTTCACATAGATGCATAGAGGATGGGGAGAAGCCTATGGACTTCAATGGTCAGGGAAGCATGAGAAAGATACATTTAACTGTGAATAGTTTGCAATCCATGCTAATTAAATAACGAGAAATGTCGGTTGAATGGAAGCACAAAGTATGTTTGTAATGACAACTACCCTCGCCTGCTCAAACCAGTTATTTGATAGGTGTGGTCCATCTGCCTGAGACCAGTCCTTTGCTTGCACCTCCTATCATGTCCACCTCCTGTCTTTTCAAAGGCATAACAAGATTACGTCCCTTTTCTCTCTTGCTTATTCTACCTCATTTTCTCCATAGGCACTTCAAATGCTCAAATCTCTCCCACTTAAACAACACATAAAACTAAAAACTTTTCTTGGTTCCCACATTTCCCTCCATGAGCAGCCTATTTCTTCTCCTCACACCCACATTTCCTGAAAAAATCATTTATATTCTTTGTCTTTTTTGTGTCCTTCTCATTTAATTCTCAGCCCACTCCTGTCTGCCTTCCAGCCTATCACTCCATCACAAAATGTATTGCTACACTCACTGATACCCTCTTTAATGTTAAAGATGACAGACACATTCCTGTCTTTGTTTTCCTGACCTTTTCACTGCATTTGACCGAGGCGACCACTCCCTCCTTGGAAGGTCCTTCCCTCCTGGCTGCGATCTCACCACACTCTTCTAGATTTCCTCCTACCTCTCTGACTGCTTGTTCTTTATTTTCTTTGCAGAGACCCCCTCCTCACTTGACCACTCCCTATTTTATCATAATAACTCTATATGGCTCTGCTGTAATTTTCTTAAATTTTCCATAAGATTAGACAGCTTAGTTTCTTCAGGCTAAACTTATAGAATTGTAAATTTTTACTTTTTTAAACTAAGCTGCTTCAGTATGTATTCCCTGTGCTTTCAAGCCTTGGCTCCATTACACCCTAACCCCTCCCCCACCCCCAACTTTTATTTCCAAATCCTCCTTCCAGAAAGCCTTTCCTAATCCCCCAGTAGGAAGTGATCTTTTCTCCTCTGAATTACTTTGACCTTTTATCTGACTCCGTTATGTCATTTATCACTTTCAACCTTGTATCATGGTTATTTTCATCCAAGCTTCCCAGAGGCAGTTTCAAGTTGTATTCATCTTTATATTGCCATATAAGTTTAACAAGACACTGGGTTGGAATCTCTGCCCTGCCTCTTAACACCTGGAGTCTGTTCATTCAAATTTCTAACCCTCAGTTTCCGCATGTGTAAAATGGAAACATAACACCCATTTTCAGGGCTAATATGATGATGAGAGGTTGCATACATAAAATCCCTGGTATCATCTCTAGCATTTTATAAGAATTCAATAGATATGACAGGTGGTGCTATTCGTAATGGAAAGTGGAAAATATCTGTTAAATGAATAAATGGAAGAATAGATAGATTAATAAATGCGCGTAAAGACATTTCTTAAGATAAGAAAAAGGAAAAAAGTAAACAAACAAAACCCCAAAAGTAGCCAGCCAATTAATTAGCCAACTAACTTAACTTTGTCTTGCTATCACTTAAATTGCATATAAGCGACTCTTAAAAATATCCATTTGTTAAAACCAAAAGTATCTTATACTAACTTATTAGGAAATTCCTTCAAAACCCTCCCTACAGTTTCCCTCATCTTTTCTACTGTCTTAAATAAAGGAGGGTGTGTGAAGATTTTGGGGGGCAGACGTCAGAAAGAGATTTTAAAACCTTAAAATAAGAAGAATTAGAAATTATCCAAAATTTTATGTTGAGAATTATTTTTATCCCTATGGATTTAGTTTCAAATCTAAACGTGCAGATTAAAGTGGTGTTGGCTGAAATGATTTACACTCCGCATTTCTTTAGGACCTTGCCCTTATATGCACTCAATAACACGGTAGATTTAAAATATTCATGCAGCTATGTTGACAGGACTCAAATTGTTCCTCCCCATGGAAATTCATCAATATTATCTATTGATACTGCCTTTCATAATCAATGCACAACTGCAATCCATCTCCATTTTTTCATACGTTCATCTGTGAAAGGTCTTAGTCTGATTTTCCATTGCATATTTCCACTCGCATTTTAATAGCCCAGGTCTGTGAGAAAGAGCATCAGAATGGAAATTGCTTCTAGAGAAGGTTGCAGCAGTTGATTGTAAGTGAGGGCTTCCCTATCTTTGGTTCTTTGAGGTTGTTGATGAGGATGTGAAAATTCAAAGACATGATCTGTATTTTAAATTTCCAAATTTATTACAGAGGTAGTGGCATGTTGATGTGCACATCTTCTTGTAGATCTCCAAAATGAATTTCCTGACATTAAGCTCTTAAACAAAATGTATATGTGTTACCTGTCAAAAGCAGGCTTATTTATATGTCCTGGGATTCACAGTTTCCAGCAGCTAATCTTCAAGAATATTACTTGATGGGCCATTATGGAGAAGATTTACTTGATATTTGTCCTTTTTCTAAATTTGCACATTTATTTAAAATAGTATTTGGGGCCTTCTATTGAGGAATGGTCTCTAGACCTAGCCATTGTAAACCTGGATTGTTGCCAAACATTGATTGTTCAAAAGATAATAGCATCCACAGAAGCAACTGAGGGAGGGGGAAGAGGAAGAGTAGCTCTCTTAAGTTCAAAATGAATTTACGAAGGCAGCTGGCTTTCTGCCGAGCAGAATGTGGAGTAAACACTGATAAAGCAGATGGAGAATAGAAGACATTGCAAAAATATTTTTTTTTTGCATCTTATAACGTACAAAGAAATTTTCCTTTCATTATCTCCCAACATTGTCACCCTGATGCTGGGAAATAGTGATGGCAGGTGTTATTGGTCCCACTTGACAAAGAGAAAGCAGATGATGAGAAGGGAATGACTTTGATTGTCCTAAAGTGTTGAACCAAAAGAATGTTTGTGTCTGAGGTGGTCCTCAATGCCTCAGGGATCCAGCAAGGAGACTGTCTCTCCTTTAAGCAGCCTGCGCATCAGTTATGGGTAGTCAGAATTGAAAGCCAAGAGATCATAAATCTGAAGTCTGGCTGGGAGGCTGAGGTCAAAGACCTGCCTTAGTGGGCAGAAGATCTCCATCTGAGTCCTGGTTCTGCCATCACCTGGCTCTGTTAACTTAGGAAAGTTCTTTTACCCTCTGTGATTCCGTTTTCCTCACTTATCAGATGAAAAGGTTGGGCTGGCTGGTAACTGAAGGCCTTGAAAGCTTTAACATTGCATGATTTATTCGGACAATTTATTTTTGACTACCCACTAGGTAGGCACAAAGCAATGCTAGGTGCTGGTAATACTAAGACAAATAAAGCATGGCAAAGGAGAAATATGTCATGGTACCTGAGAAGCCCCATGGGGGTGGCCTTGCACGTTTCCATATCCTATGCCATTCCAATTCCTGAAATTTGCAATCCATTTTCAGAGAAATCCTTTGTTTCCTAAACCATGCGTGATGGTCCCTTCACCTTTTTGTGCTAACTGAAACTTGTTAGAAATAATGGAAGACCTAGCTATATGTGCAGTTTTCCCAAGTGGGGCGATTTTTTTGTTTGTTTTTCCCCATAACTATCTCACCACTGGACTTGGAAGTGGAATAGATTATATAATTTCCCATTGGCCCTCCCAACACATTTTCTAGCCATTCTCACTAAATTTCCCAAGTTTTATCTCTTATGTCGTTAGATTATATCATTAAGCACCCCAATTGTTACTGCAATCTATAGGCTTCTGAGTCACTAGTCCTCATTTCTGGGTGTTTTAGTTCTTGACTCACAGTCCTTCTTTCCAATTGCACTCCTATCGCAAACTCTTGGAGAACCAATGTACATATAGATCTTTCCAATAATCTGGATATGATTATATCCTCTACCCTGTGTCAGCCACAGACTTCCACTTTTATTACCTTTTCATTATCAGTAACTGCAACACCTCCATAAACTCAATTTCATGCATCCCTACACCCTGATACCACCTCTTTCTTTCCAGCTTATTCCCTCTGGTATTTAACGCCCAAAATTGTTTGACTTTATCAGGAACTACAAACTATTGATGCAGCCAACTTTTCCCTTCCCTCATCATCTTGAGGTCCTCTTTTCTCTTCTGACTGGCTCACTTTCCATTATCCAGGATTGTAATCACTCCCTTGCACACTTACTCAATTCTCCCTTTACCTCCTAGAACTCTTTTGGGAAAACCACAACTCCAGCTAAATCCAGTTTTCCATCTAGGCTTAGTGTGCATCCTTTCAGCTAAATATATTTGGATAAAATGTACAAACACACTGACTGGTTCCACTTTAAATTCATGACTAAGAACCTGGAGTGACCCTTAATGTCACCTGGTGATTTTCCTTATTTACTCACTCTCCCAATCTGTTAGACCAACATTTCTCACCTTCACTTTTCCTCTGAACCCACCATTATCTCCTCTGCCATTTTCATTCTTAGATGATTACTTTGCTTTCTTCATCACTGAAAATATTAAAATAGAAAATAATTTGCACAGCTCACCATCCCTCCCCTTGTGCAAAGCCTGTAGTACCAATTGTTCTTTAGGTCCCTTCCCACTTCAAGTTTTCATTCCAGAAATTATCTCTTTATCCTAGAGTGTAAATTTTTTCTTTATACTAAATCATTCCCATCAGTATTCAAACATGCTGCTATTTCTGATTGATATATATGTATATAAGTATGTGTGTATATATATATAAAATACATATATATAAATATACATACATATATATTTTAACCTTACTTCCTCTTAGCTATTGCTCAGCTTATCTGCTTCTCTTTACAATAAAGCTCCTTGAGTCATCTAGTTAATTCCAAGTTCTCTTTCCTTGGACTTTTGCCTCCACCATGTTTCTTAAGCATGACCCTTGTGTGGCTAATAGCATGGGGACTCTCAGCAGCATTTTTCATGTCTCATCTTCCCTGAACCAAATTCTTCACTGGCTTGAAGGACACCAGGCTATCTTAGTTTTCCTTCTAACTCACTGGTTGCTTCTTTCCAGTCTCCTTGCTTGTTATTCTTCATCTCTAAGCCTTCTTAACTTTGGAGTGCTCCAGGTCTCAAATATTGGTCCTCTTCTTTTCTCATTTGCTTTTCTCTTTAAATATTTTTTATTGACATTTCTTCACACACATACAGTCCCTTCTACAATGCAAATCTGACCACCAATCCTTTGCTTCATGTCTTTTTGAGTTTACCAGTGTTCAGAATAAACCTCAAGTTTATTTCTATACCATTAAAGACTTTTGATAATCTGGCCCTTACTAGTATTTATTCACTCATTCCAGCACCCCAAATCAAACTTTATAATCCAGCCCTAGAGTCAAGCACTGTTTTAATTGCTTAAGACACATAGTAAAAATACAACAAAAATTCTTGCTATTTTGGAACTTATATTGTACTGGGGATGGGGTGGGGAGGGGGAGACCGAGCATAAACAATAAACCAAATGAAAAGTAAATTACAGAGTTTGTGCAAAGGTTATGTTTTGTAAAGCAAAAAGAAGAAAAATTAGAGCCAAGTAAAGATCATTGAGAAAGCAGCTGTAGGGGATGACTTGCAAAAATTAATATGATGGGCAAAGTAGTCCCAGTTGGGAAATTGACATTTGAGCAAAAGCTTGAAAGAGGTGAGGAAGTGAACCATATAGATATCTAGGAAAAGAGCATTTCAAGCAGGCAGAACAGCCAAGACATAAACCTTAAAGCAGTAAGAGTATGCCTAACATATTCAGGGAAGAGCAAGGAGGCCAATGTTTCTAGACAGAGGGAGTAGGGGAGAAGAATAGACATGAGTTCACAGAAGTAATGGAGCCAGATTATACAGGGACTCAAAGGCCATTATAAGGAATTATCTTTTACTCAGAGTAAAACTGGAGCTATTTGAGGATTTTGAGCAGAGGCATGAAAAGATCTAATTTGTCTTTTTAAAAATAACACTGATTGTTAGGTTGAAAACAAGACTACATGGGCCAAGGTAGAGGCAGCATGACCAGGTAGGCTATTCCAGTAATACAGCTGAGAGATGATAATAATTTGGTCTGGGATGATAGAGGAGGAGGGTGTGAGCAGTGACTAGACTCTGGTGATATTTTGAAGATAGAACTAGCAGAATCCTTTCATGAATTGAGAAGTTTCAAAGATGACTCCATGTTTTTTGGCCTGAATTGCTGGAAGGATGGCGCAACCACCAACTGAGATAAGGAAGAATGTGAAGAAAGTATGTGAGTAGGGAAGGAACAGAAATTCAGTTTTGGACTATGAAGTTGGAAATATTTATTAGACATTCAAGTAGAGATATTAAATAGACATTGTCTATTTATAGGTGGAACTCTATAGGTAGAGTTCAAGAATGGGGTATGAGCTGGAGATAACAATTTGTGAATCCTCATCACAAGTGCATTATTTAAAACCAAATTATGCCTAAGTCACCCCTAGTGAATGTTCTTTGCTGCTCAGATGTGGCCTCTCTCCAAACCAACTTGGCTGGTAAACTCACTGCCCTCCCCACTATGTGGGACATGACTCCCAGGGGTGCAAATTTCCCTGGCAACATGGGACAGAAATCCCCGTATGAACCAGGACCTGGCATCATGGGATTGAGAATGCCTTCTTGACCAAAAGGGGGATGAGAGAAATAAAACAAAATAAGTTTCAGTGGCTGAAAAATTTCAAACAAAGTTAAGAGGTTATCCTGGAGGTTATTCTTATGAACCATTTATATATCCCTTTTTAGTTTATGGTATATTGGAGTGGCTGGAGGGAAGTACCTGAAACTGTTGAACTATGTTCCGGTAGCCTTGATTCCTGAAGACGATTGTATAAAGATACACCTTTTACGATGTGACTGTGTGATTGTGAAAACCTTGCGTCTGATTTTCCTTTTATCCAGGGTTTGGACAGATGAGTTTAAAAAAAGCATGAAAAATAAATAAATAGTAAAGGGGATAAGGGGTAAAATAAATTGGGTAGATGGAAATACTAGAGGGCAATGAGAGGGAGGGGTAAGGGATATGGGATGCATGAGTTTTTTCTTTTTATTTCTTTTTCTGGAGTGATGCAAATGTTCCAAAAAATGATCATTGCGATGAATACACAACTATGTGATGACAATGTGAGTCATTGATTGTATACCATGTACGGACTGTGTGAGATGATTCGGGGACAGGAAATAGCAACTGTTCTATTGTAGTGGTAGAGAGAGTTAGGTTAGAGTTAAGAAATATGTATATTTTAAGGTAGAATTTAAAAGGCATTTTTGGTTTGGACAGGTGACTCCATGGCAATGTTATCAGAGAAGTAAAAATTACAGGAGGAAAACCTGGCTCAGGGTCAGAGATATTTGTTTCAGTTTTGAGAAACTCCAGTTCAGTAGGATCAACCAGTAGGCATTTGGACCTCTTGATCTACTATTTGCCAGGCAGATCTTTGGAAAACTACTCATTCTTCCTAAATCTCAAGGTTGTTTTATTTAAAATTTGTGCAATAGACATTAAAAATAGTACCTACATTATAAGCTGATATGAACATTAAACAAGATAACACATATGAAGTGATTGGAAGAATAAATGACGCATGGTAAATGCCCAAAAAATAGCAGTCATAAATGTTATCTTAGGAATCATTTGGTCATTCAAGTGCATGGAAATCAGCTCAAAGGCACAGAATAGACAATATTGAAGGACACAGGGATAGCACATGGAATCCAAAGATGAGATCCAAGGCTTCCCATCTCTGGGTCTGGAACAAGTTACCAAAAAACTGTACAAACCAAGGTGACCACTCTCTGCCTGTTTCACTCTTCCTGGGACTCAATGACTTTTCATCTCTGACTTTCTCTACATAATCCTATTGTCTCTATTTCTATAATTCAAGCATGCCTTTCCCTCTCCAAGGAATTCACCTTTTAATTTCTTCTCAGTTCAAGCACCCCAGAGAGACTGAGAATATCTGTGTCTCTATTTTTCATAACTGGGAAAGAAAATAAGATTGGCCGATTCATCCAGTCAGCTTGGGAGGCTGGGTTCTTGTGTCTGTCTGTACTGTCAGGTCGCACTTCCTACCTTGGGTATAGTGACAGTGAGAAAAGATTATAAGACACATGGCCAGGGAAGGTAAATAGGTCACCTCCATGGCACAGCCGTTTAGAGTGGTAGAATCCAGGGGTTTGAACCTAGCAGAGTTGAGTTCAAGTCTCCCACTAATTAGCTGCTGACTTTAAAAGATCATTTAGGCTCTAAGACTCAGTTTTCTCATCTATACAGTACACATTACCTCATAGGGCATTTGTGAGGACTAGGTATGGTGAGACAGAAACACATGTTTTGGAAGCTGTAGAATACAGTGCACATGGAAAGTGTTAATGTTCAATCCTCCAGTTCTGGATTGGAGAAAATACAGAATGTGGAGAAAATTCTTAAGTCTTGAGTTTGTGAAAACTGTTGAAATGATCTATCATGAGATGACTTCCTCGCCACCACAGTTATTGCCTCAGATGCTTTACAGAGAGGTTCTAAGAATTCCAAGAGTGGAAAAAATAAGGAGACTTCAAAGACACTTTCCTTCCTAGTGAATTAAAATGTTGCCTCACCTCTCAGTCTGAAGGTTTGAATGAAGGGGACCCTGAAGCTCTGCCTGGAGCCAGGAGCAGATACATCAGATATTTGCTGATCTCCTATTCGATCAGCAACAATCCGGGAACAATTCCTGCCTCCTTCATTCCACCATTGGATCAGGTATTTGCCAAGATGTTATTATAAGCCAGAGTAGGGTGGTTGATGGGACCTAGAATAAAAGTTGTGGAGTATTGCTCACAAAGCTCGTGGAGCAGACAGGGAGCAAGTGTAAGTGGGACAAGATTGAAATAAATCTGTTTGGGATGTGTACCTGGAGTAAGCATTGTTTCTCTAACCCGACTCCTGATATTTCCCCTTGGTCCCCCAATGAATGAATGTTCACCTTTACAAGCCCTTCTTAAATGGCAGTCCCTCTGTGACACTTTTCCTGATCTCCCCATTTCACTTCTCCCCCAATTCCAGATAACGCTTTCTGTGAATTAATTTTGATGCATAACATACTGTCACAAGTGCACATGCCTCATTGTGTTTAAATAATTTATCAATCTGTTTTCCTCATTAGGTTCATACAAGGTTGAGGGTGAGTATCTGGCCCTGTTCATCTATACAGCTCTACCCCCAAGTGTGGTACTTAATGCTTTGTTGACCTTGAAAACTAATGTGGACCTTGGGTGCAAAACTGGCTTTGCAGCAGTAGAAAGATGGAGGGGGTGTTATTTTAGATACAAAAAGCAAATGCAAAAGCACAAAGTAGGGATAGGCCAGGAGTGTGTGTAGGTACAGGTGTGGGGAGAGGACAGTAACAACACTGACTGTTAGAGCAAAACCAGCATGCCAGGGCATATTGGTGACTTAGGGTCATAGTCAACAAGGCTATTGTTTACAGTCTGCTAGGAACGTTGGGATCATTAGGCAATGTTTCAAGAGAGGTTTTTATGTCGTCAAAATGCCAAGAGTGCGGTTCTTTAGAACCAGTCAAGATTCTTTTGCACAAATCCCCTGAATTTCATTTACTATGATAGGCAATCTGAAGGGTTGGTCATTTTCATGGAAGAAGCTTATTCTTGCCAAAACCGCAATGTGGGCAATGACTCCAGACGATCCCTCGGTTGCTTTTCCTGGCCTCATCCTTTGCCTGGCCTCTCTCCAGATGGCAGTTTTAGACAGTAGTAAATTACTCAAAGGATGCTTGAGTTACATTTAAAAGATGACCTAGAATTTGGGACACATGTCCAAATATCCTGATGCACTGGAGATGGGAGGAGTTAGTCAGAACTTCAGTTTTCATTTGTAAGACACTGAACTATCGTCATAACTGGTCCTCTCTTTGGAGGATAAATGGATATCTCCATCCAATCACTGCTGTAGAAGCAACTCCAAGGTAACTCAAATCTTCTTTATTTAACAGTTCTGTTTTTCTAACCTCTCTGTGAAATCTTTGGCATTACAAGAAATAAGTTGAACAGATACAGCCTTAGACGCACTCAGTCCATTGAATGTCTGGTCTCTTTTTCATCACACATTAATGAGCAGTATAATAACCAAAATATAGCCAGGTCCCAGGAGGTAGCAAGATCCACCAGGTAGACCAAAGTTCAGGGTTGGGCAAAGGCAAAGTGCAACATCATGAACAGAAATGAAGTTAGAGGGAGCTGCCGAGAGGGAAGCCGCTAAGTCTGAAGGGCAGGGACTTGGAAGATGTCTGAGCTCTGAGACAGAAAATCTACGAAAGAAGGCACCAGGAGCTGGGATCCAAGCCCAGCAAACCCTGGATTGATTTCCTAGGACAAAACAGTGTATACTTGAGCTTTTTAAGAGGTGGGAATTATTTATATTGCTTCTGCTACCTAGTAAGAACTTTACCTCTTTGGAATTAATCTTGACAATGACTCCACAAGGCAGTTTTTTCACCACTTTGCAGATAAGAAAAATGAGTTTCAGAGAAATTAAATTCTAGTACCTAGGATATTTCATGTCACATTTCAAATCTGAGGCATTTGATCCCAAAGTTGATGTTTTTCGCTATTTTTTATCTTCCTAAACATAGGCTACGTAATTATGGAGGATGGGAGCTAACATTTATTGAACAATTACTATGTGCCAGAACTTGTCATATATATAAGAAATAATCTTATTTCTCTTAATTTATACAACAAATCTGATGCATTGAGATTTGTACTTAATAGGTGAGAAATTTACTGGTGCCCAGCCTTCCCTTCTCTTTACCACATGGTAGATCCATAACCATCTCTTCTTTGCCCTCTGCTCTAGACCATAAGACAGGTCCTGAAGAATGCAAGTCTATGCTGTCATGCTACCTGAGAGAGAATGATGGGAAAGTCTCTATGCTTCTCACCTCTTAGTCTGATTTTGAATGTGAATGTTGAGACAACTCACAGATGCCCAGGAAGAGGACCCTACTTGAAAGAGGTAGGAATTCATGGGTGAAGACAACCAAAATGTTTGCATGAGTCCGTGCAGACTTCAAATGATAAGAAACACTGAGCACAGTGCTCATTTTTCCATTTAGTTTTCTATTAGGCTCAATTAATTGCCCATATTTCAAAGTAGCTGGCTAAAATAGCTAAAATTCTTATCAGGTATTAAAGAAAGCTAATGGTGAATTTAAGAATTCTCAAATTCAGGAAGTAGTGGTGGTCCTCATGGTTTTGCGTATGGCTGGACCTGAACAGACAGCAGCCCTCCCACACTTCAAAAGAGGAATAACTTTGCATGATTTTTCAGTTCATGTATTTCCACTTCAAATTCAAACAGCTCAATGTTGTGCTATATATATATCCCACATCGGGCTTTGCGTATCATTTGGAGCTTATTTTTTAGAAGGTAAATAATAGGAATCTTCTGCCAGCCTTACTTTCTCTCAAATATGCCATGATCCTTTTGCCATTTCAGGATTGGTTCATGGAGGAAAGAAAAAAAATGGAAATTAGTGAAATGCAGCAGATACACTTTAAAAATATGAATAAGTATAGGAGAAGATTAACACTCCTGTGTATGACATCCATGTATTAGATTGGGTACTTCAAACTTTCCAGTATTTACTCGATAGGCATTTGTTGGACCTTTGCTAGATTCTAGGCATTGCAAAGTCCTAGGAATGTTGAGAGTCATTCATGCAGTAACTATTTATGGAGAACCTTCCATACGCCAGGCACTTTGCAAGGCTCCTGAGATGCTCTTGTGGTATCAAGTGGAGGATATAGACATCTGCCCAACACTCAGAATTTAAAAAATATTTTTAATTAAATTTAAATAAAAATTTTAAATATTCATGTGACACGTTCCAGTAAGGAAAATACAATGTGAAGAGAAATCATATAACTAATGATGGAACTAACGTTTAAAAATCAGCTAGCTGGCTATGATAGCAGGTAAAAATGGTGCATTTGGTAGCAAGGTGAGGGCAGAGTGGATAAAGTGCTGTGGAAATACAGTGGAAAGCTAGAGCCTGATGGGAATCAAGGAAGTCTTCAAGGAGATCTGATGTGCCTTGAAAAAAGGATCTGATTTATACAAGCTAAACTGAAGAGTAAAATAAATACCCCGGGGAAGAACTAATTTAACTGCAAATGCATAAAGCCCCAATGTTTATTGTTATGGGGATGGAGAAATAGTGAGGCTTACCTCAGACAAGGGCCTGTTCAGCAGGACCATCTAGAGCCTCCTGCTGGATGGGAAGGAAATGTCATTGGTGATTTATTTGCAGGGCCTGGGCAAGGGAGAGGATTCTATCGCTTTAGCTATTGGGGGATGCAAAAACCAGGAGCTGACAGCACATGCAGATTTGACTTTAATTTGACTCTGAAATACCCATATCTGTGAAATAGCGTTCTGCGAGGGATGGGCTTCTCCAAGTGGTACTACAGCCTACAGGCTCTGCAGTGAGCTGACTTGTAATTAGGCTAGCGTTTTTGATGGCAGGAATTAGGGAAGGAGCAGGGCAAGGAGTTGCAGAGCCGCATGACTCAAGGAGAGCGGGGCGGCTGTTCCTGTACGGTCAGAGAAAGCCGTTCTTGAGGGCAAACCCGGTAGTGGAAACAAAGAGGGCTAAAACAAATAAAACCATAAAATTGAAGGCAAATGCAGGAGTGCTTAAAACGGCTTGAAGAGTCCTGTGAGGTGGGAGGAAAAAGCAAGCTCCTTAGAAATCCTCTCTCCATTTCTGCCCGTGTAGATTTCCCCTTGGAAGACCGCTTCAAAGAAGCAGCGCGAGGGAAGCTGTGCGCTGCTGTGCGCGCGCGTGTCCCCAGTGTCCTCCTCTGCGCCTGCTGCTCGTTGATGACTTGTAGAGCTGCTGCACCTGTACATTTTCATCAACTGAGCTTGCCCTCTGGGGGCTCCCAGGGAGTCAGTCGATAGCTAGTAGGGAGAGTCTTCCAGCAGGGCGCCAGGGGCCTCGGAGCGCACGCGTGGGAGGCCCATAGCGCCTTCCTAAGTCGGTCCTTTGGCTCCCTTCCACCCCCGCACCCCACAGGTCAGGCACGTGGAAATCCTGAAGCCTTTTGTAGCCATTGCATGGGGAGAGTGCTTCCACTGAGGGGGATAGACCTGCTCATGTACTGAGCTTCCAAACCCAGGTTTTATCTGAGAGAACACAATTTGGTAGCCGTGTGCAATGCCCTAAGTGCAAGTAGAAATGTGGAATGGGTTTCACTCAGGAACATTTTCATTAGTTTCACCTTCCTTTCTAAAAAAATGTCATGGGCACTGCTTTGAGTTATACTTCATTTTATTGGTCCATGGAGAGGAAGCGATTTCTTCTATTTCTGTTGAAAGGAAGTGGAAGTAGTATAAAGTGGAAGTAGTATTTCCAAATTTAACCAATATTTATTAACTGTTTCCCTCTGTGCTATGCACAAAGTCAGGGCAGCACTGGGGAAAGAGGCTGCCAGCCACATAAAATCCTACTGGGCAGTATGGGGAGAAAGACACAGAATATTATTCTGGTACATTGAAGTTAACTCTTAGGTTCAATGTGAGGATTTTTGGTAGGAAGATGATGTTACTGAATGGGATCAGGGCAGGAACTCCAGAACACTTTTTACGGTAACACAACCAACTTTGCCTGCAGCTATTCACATCCAGTGAGGTCCAAAGAACTCTTGAAAGCTTCTTGGAATAGGAGGAAACTGCCATCATTGGAAGATACCATTTGGAATATCTGAGTGGTCTGTAGAAGTTGTGCCACCTAGTACAGATGTGGGCATGGGCATAAGTAGCAGTGGTAGTGGAAGCAGGGAGGGCACCGCAAGGCGTTCATAGACCTACCAGTGGATGATCATGCTGCAATCAAGAATGGAAAGTGGAAAAAGAGGTAAAGGTACTGGTTTGAAAGGATGTATGTACCCTAGAAAAGCCATGTTTTAATCCTAATCCCATTTTGTAAAGGCAGCCGTTTCTTCTAATCCCTATTCAGTACTGTATGTTTGAAACTGTAATTAGATCATCTCCCTGGAGATGTGACTCAATCGAGAGTGGTTATTAAGCTGGATTTGGTGGGGATGTCTCCACCTATTTGGGTGGGTATTGATTAGTTTACTGGAAACCTAAAAATAGAGGAAACATTTTGGAGAAAGCGAGAGATTCTGAGAGAGCAGAACGACATAGCAACGAGAAGCAGGGAGTCCACCAGCCAGCAACCTTGGGAGATGAAGAAGAAAAACGCCTCCCAAGGAGCTTCATGAAAGGTAGCAAGGAGAGAAAGCTAGCAGCTAATGCTGTGTTCACCACATGCCTTTCCAGATGAGAGAGAAACCTTGACCCTGTTCTCCATGTGCCTTTTCACTGGAGACCAAGACCCTGAACTTTATCAGCCTTCTTGAACCAAGGTATCTTTCCCTGGATTCCTTTGATTGGACATGTCTATAGACTTGTTTTAATTGGGGCATTTTCTCAGCCTTAGAACTGTAGCAACTTATTAAATTCCCCTTTTTAAAAGCCATTCCATTTCTGGTATATTGTATTCCGGCAGCTACCAAACTAGAACAATAACTAAAACCAGGAGACGATCAGGTACATCTGAAAGATGCCAGCAGATGCCAGAGGCTGGACACAGACTGGGCACCCCACCCTGATGCCTCTTGGCAGCTATGTGAGACCTCTCAAGTTAGATGCCATTCCATGGAGTAAAGAGAGTCTCAGGTCAGGAAGTAGTCACATTCTCAGTGACTGAGAAATCACAGAATTGCCTGATTTTACCTGGAAGACACTATAAAGCAGAAGAGGACTTGAGATTATAATGAAATTTGTTGAGACATAGCTAAAAGGAAGTTACTTTTTTGAATACAGTATGCACATTGTAAAATGTGTCCATGCCGCACATTGTGAAATCATTTGCCTAGAGAAATCCTCAAAAATAAGCATGAGGGATGACACCTTAAGGAATATGCTGTTTATTAGAATGATTGAATGATGAAAAAAGAAGGTGGCTTTTTGAGTGTTTGCTGTTGGTTGTCCAAAATACTATGCTTGATACTTTATACAATTCATCTCACTTAACTCTTGCAGTAACTGTGTGGTTAGTATAATTTTCTTCATTTTTAAAATGAGAAGACAGTAACTCAGAGAGAATAAGTCATTTAACCAAAATCTCACAGCTAGAAAGTAGTAGGATTGGGATGTGAAACTATATCTGATGCAAAGCTGTCATGCTTAACAGGTGAGAAATCAGTTTTTGTTTAGCTACCATCCACATGAGATGGTAGCAAAACAAAAGAAGAGGAATTTTCTACCCTGCTAGAATAAGTTCAGAAGTGAGGGGCTTCCCAGGGGTCAGGGAGAGCGGAGGTGATTGTCACTCAAGTCCAGGACCCAGGAAGAATGGGGATGAGTCCTGTTCTGCCTTAGAAACTCCCTATGGGGCCATAGGCTTCTCTACCTTCCCCACCATGTGGGCATGTGAAATTCAAGCCTGTACCACCAGATGGGAAAACAGACTCCACCAAAGCTGATTTCACTCTTGTAACACACATGGGGAATTGTCTCTTGGAGGGAGTGTAGTTTCATTAACAGAGCCACTCCTGTCCCTGTAAATCAGTGCGACTGCTAAAGAAGGGACAGCTGAGCCTGCCAGCCCCATGACTACAGCCCCAGATTGTGAATTCCTGCCAGGGACAGCAGGGAAACCACCGTTACTTGGGGGCAGGTGCATGGATGATAGGGAGTGGAGAGGGAGTCTGACGTTGGAGCTTATAAACAAAAGCTTCCAGCCACTCCAGCTGCCAGGATATGGAATAGACTGCCTAGTAGGTAGTGAGCTCCTCTTCGCTGGAGGGAGCTACAGAAATGTCTGGGTAATTGCTTATTAGAGGGATGTGAAAAAGGTTCCTACTGCACTGGCCTGAGTAGTAGTAGCTGGTTTAGACATTGGTGGTGCATCTTCTAGGCAGTGCTAGTAAATACGAGCTATGCTGGTAACTCCGAGGTAAGGATGCTTCCTCTTGGTACATATGAAAAACACCTCAAGGATGGAGGCTGCAGAACCCAATGTGAAGTTGGAGCATGACAAGGTTCTAAGCTAAGCTTTAGTTGCAGAGGGCAGCTGGCTTGGGACAGGAGATTGGGAGCCTGGGAAGTAACCAGGGCAGGCAGAACTAAAACAAACAAACAAACAAAAACAATAACAAAGTAAAAAATGGTTCCTGGAGTTTTTCTCTTCTGCCACCCACTCCACTTCATTGTTGCTGTTTTCTATTCCTGATCTACCCATTTCCCAGGGCACAATTCATCCCTTAAAGATCAGTCATGGGGCAGGCAACTGTTCCATGTCAGACATGCCCTACTGTGGGAATACGCTCTCTGTCTCATCCTCAGTCTATAGTTAGTTCTTTCTGTTTGATCCACTCAGGTTGTCAGACAATGCTTCCCTCAGGGCCGGTGACCCCACTCTCAGACCTGCTGCCTTCACCAGACCAACTATTTCTGCCCACATCAACTTGCCTTCACTTCCTTGTCTTCCCACATCACCACAGCAGGAAGAATCGCTTTGGTGTCTCAGGCTACATTGTTATATTCCAGAGCAGTGCTTGGCCATAACCCTGACATGGTTCGTTTTGTTTTTCAGTGTAAACTGTAGTATGTTTCTGTGACTCAAATGTTGCCAAATAAGCCATCTTCTTTCCATTATATTTTATAGATGTCAGTTGCTGCTAATCTGACCTGTTTATTTTTTTCACCAGACCTGTTTATTTTTTTCACCATGTTTTGGTTCTGCCTTGTGTGGAGGCAAGCCTGTTTTCTCTTAGATTCTTAATTCTACTGATTTTTAAATGACTGTTTGAACCTCAACATATTAATATACCAATTTGTCAATTTTGACGTTCATTGTTTTATTCCTCAGCCATGTTTGCATAACAGTCCTACAAGCGGGTATTTTTATTCTTCCCATTTAAGAGATGAAACAAACAAACAAACAAACCTAAGCTTCCATAGTTTACTTATAAAGTCAATACTATTATTACTCCTACTGTGCAAATAAGGACAGTGATTTGGCATGGCTACTTTCTGGGAGAAGTAAGATTGGAATTTCAACAGTCTGGCTCTAGAGGCTGTGTGACAGATCTCTATGCTATAGTGCCACGAACATCAGCCATTCCAACATTATCTTCCCCTTGCTTTTGCTTTTCACCTGGCAGAGAAGCAGAATTTTTATGGCTCTCTTGAATGGACAGATCCCTCAAGGTCTCTGAGAAGGGAGAGTGTTTGTGGTCTGGAATGGGCTGATGTTGACCATAAATGTTAAGCAGGGTTTGTACAGATGGGCAAGAGAGGCACGGCAGGAATGAGGACTCTGTAAAGGCACTGACAGGTGGGGGTACGTGTTCATTATGACAATGACAATCATCAAAACAATTTTCTACCACATTAGCTCATTTACCTCTAAGTGATCCTTTGAGGTAGAAGCTATTCTTATTTCCCTTTGAGAGATGAGGAAGTGAGAGTCAGGAAACTGGAGAACTTTGCTTCATATGGGAGCATCTGGATTAGAAGCCCTGTCTGTCTGTCCTTAAATCTCTCACAATAATATTATTAGCAATGCCATAAGTAGGTGGGGGTATCTCAGGTGGAAGAAGTAGGCCTAAATGCCTTTTCAATAGAAAAAGTGACTTGTTTTATCAAAAGATGTGTATAGTGGACTAGGGTATAAAAAAAAAGGTAGCTGTGGAGTAGTCAAATCCAGAGTTTACTCCTTGCTCTTTTACCTTGATCAAGTAGATTTACTTCTCTGAACCATATTTCCTTTATCCTTAATGGGGTAACTTTGAGGACTAAGTTCACAGCTCCTAGAACATAGCAATTGCTCCAAGGGCAGGGGCAATCGTTGAGACACTATCTGGGTGATGTGGTACCACGCACGATACTGTCAGTACTGGAGTAATTGGGTAGGGAAGAGGATTTGGGAGAAATAGTAAATTCAGCTTCAGATGTACTGAGTTTGAATGAAATCCAGTTGAAGGAGTTCTAAAGACACAGCGTCAAGGTCCAGGTGAGAAGTCAGACCTGTATGCAAGGATCTGAGAGTCATCTGCACTTGAGGGTTTCATTAACACCAGGAAAAGAGAGGGAGAGGTCTAAGGAGCAGCAGAAGATGAGGTTGCCATCACATTTTGGGGTAGGAACATTCCCATCATAGTATGATGAAGACGCCCCTAGTAAGACCTGCACAGTGAGTAGTGCTTAGCCAAGAGACATCGGGGACCCTTCCACCTGCAAGCTTTCTTTAACACCTTCCCCACCTCTCTATTTTAATTTTTCAAATCCATAGTGTAACATAAATAGCTCCAAAATATGCCTTTCCTTGCCCAAAACTCCAAATGGATATTGTATTTCCTTTCCTGGCTTTTCAAGTCTATTGATTCTTTCTTCCAAAGACATCCACAGCCAGTGTTAGAAGTTACCTCCTGCAAAGTGTTAAATAGCAGCAAAGGTTGGCAGATTTCCAAGACAATGAGGCTGGATGGGCAGGTGGGCAGGCTGGCTGGCCCCACTAGGAGGAAGCATTTGCAATCAATGTTGATGGATATGCAGAGTAAAAGGTCACTTACTGCTATGCAAAAGCCAGGCTGCTGCCCAATTTTATATCTATTTTCTCATAAACCTCAGACAGAGACACGAGGGTCTATAAGCTGATAGTTTAAATATGCCAAATTCAATCCTGTGGGATACAAAAATACAAGACAAACAGCTCTTTGGTCTGGAATCTGGAGGAGACCACCACTGTTTTTCATTATCTATTCTACTTGTTAACCCAGCACCAACAGCCGTGTGCAAGGGCTCTGGTCTTTCTCACCTTTCCAGTGATAAAAGCAAAAAGTTAGCATCTCTGGGTGGTAGCTGTGAGGGATAGGTCACTGCCTCCCTGTGGGACAATTTCCTTCTCCGTCAAGGGGTGATAAGCACTGCTCTACCCAACATGGTGATATTTGAAAGATAAATCCTGTAGTGAATGTGACTGTGTTTTACAACCTGAAGTCATCTGAATAATCAAGATATTATTAATATAGGCATTTTGAGTATAGAATCTATTCTTATAACTAGACCGTCACTGCATGCATATATTTCTTTAAAAACTACTCTTGCCTCTGTTGACACATTTTTGATAATTTTAGTTTTCCTGTGTCCTGGAAATTATTAGTCTATGCAGCATTGAAGTACACCTATCTTCGAAGAATGCTCTCCACGACGAAGAAGTGGAAGCTCTTTGAAAGAAATTATTTTGAGCTGATGCAGAGCCACGAAGACAAGGGCAATGCAACAAGGAGCATTGTTGTAGATTTCCAAGGTTGTAAATGATCTTCGAGGTCCAATTTCTACCTCCTCTTGGATTCCTCCCCATGGCATACTGGCCAGGCAAGCAGCCCTGCAACTTCTGCCTGGCTGTTCTGGGAACCGACACTTACAATTGCCCTAAACTTTTGGGCAACTCCTATAGTTAAAATGTATCTTCTGGGGGTGCAAGGGTAGTTCCATGGTAGAATTCTTGCTTGCCATGCAGGAGACCCAGGTTCGATTCCTGGCTCATGCACTTCCCAAACAAAAAAAACAGGAGCAAACAAACAAAAAAATTCAACAAATGGTGCTGCAATAAAGGGATACTCACATGGAAAAAGAATGAAAGGTGACTCCAGCCACACAGCATGCCCCAAAAAATGTATCTTCGAATCTTCCTCCTAGAGATCTCTTTCTAGCACTTGCAGGTACCCAGAGTGGTCAAAAACCCATCAATGATCACTCTTCAGCTACGTGAAGATGCAACACAATTCAATCCCACAAGCCTTCTCATCACCTGCATTCTTTTATGCCCATTCCTTCTAAACCCATATTGAATCACTTACTTATAAAACAAGCTATTAATAGAAAGATATGTTACACTATTTTGAAGAAATCTGATCCCTCTTGTATGCTTATTCTTCCCACTTTCAGTAAAATTATGTGAAATATATATTAGAAAAGAAGTATATATTATGGATTTTAGAAGTACATAATCAAGTAGAAATATGGAGAAGTATAAGGAGCAGCTTGTAAAAAATAAACATATGCAAGTCCATCACACAGAGATAGCTACTGTAAATGTTTCCACATACATTTCTTTTTTTCTGTGAATTCAGTCCATTCATTTCCCCATTCATTTCTATATGTATTTTATTGGAATCATATTGTACTTATTATTTTACAATATTGTTTTTATTAAAAAATATCATGTATTATTTTTCATGTCATTCATTAAGTATTCCTTACGATATTATTTTATGGCTTCCTACTCTTTCAGCTAGAAAAGCATATTAGTCAAAGTTCTCTGGCTAAACAGAATAGACGTTGTATAGTAATGTAAATATTATGAGTCTTATTTTAATAGGAATTGAGTAATGCAACTGTGGCAAGGGCAAGTCTGAATTCCAGAAGACAAGCACACGCTGGAAACCCTGATGAAAGTTTTTGATGAATTCTCCTGGAGAAGCTGGCAGGCTAAAGTAGAGATAGAAATTCTTCCTTCTGATTGCGGAAATAATCAGTTCTCCCTCTAAGGCCTTCAACTGATTGGATGAGACTTCTCTCATTTGTTGCAGACAATCTCCTTAGTTGATTTTAAATGTAATCAGTCAAAGATGAAATCAACTTACTGATTATTTAAATCCATAAAATATCCTCACAGTAACAATCAGGCCAGTGCTTGCTTGACCAAACAGCTGGATGATGTTACCTGGCTCAGCTAACACATGAACTTAAACATCACAGGGCACCCCTTGTTGATTCAGCATCCATACGAATCTCCTTAAACTACAGTCAATCTCTAACTTAAAACAATTAGCAGTCAAATATTCACTTAATGTAAGTCAGCTGTTAAGTGAGCAACCGGAAGTCCAGTAACTCTTTCCTCAGAAAAGGGTGCAAGTCCTTGTGTGATATTAATTCTTAAACTTGATATCCTATAACTTAAATACAGTGACATAAAGTTAATATAGCTTCAGTTATATGATAAGGGGATAACACAGGGAAGAAAACAGTTACTTACTTTATGTATGTGTTTGTGTGTATATATATATATATATAAATGTATTTGTAACAAAACAAGGAAGAAATAATTAACCCTCACAGTCCTCATTTCTGTAAAGGGTCAAGTGGTCACAGCTCAGATTTGTGATTTCCTTCTTCCACTTCCATATTCCTTTTACCCTTAGGAAGTACATCAGCTGATCAAGGTTCTTTGCCTGGTGGAGTGAACCAAACCATCATTCCTGGGAATTCATGTACTTTAACACAGGGCATGGTAGTAGCAAGAGATACCCTTAGGGATGTCCTGTATTCAAGGGAAACTCTTTATCTCCATTGCGTAGTAGAAGTTCTATTTCTCCATGATAGTCAGGCTCAATCACCCCAGCCAGTACATTAATATCTTTCTTTGCCTATTGATTCAGAGGCATAAGAAGCCCAAACTGGTGGGATGCCACTCTTAACTTCCAATTCAGTGGAAGACCTCTAGACCAACAGAGCATAATGTTGCAGGGACAGGAAGCAAAAACTTTTCTAGTGGGTCACTAGGGATATTAGTGAATACAGTGCCACTCCCATTCCCACCCCTCGATTCCTGGATCCATGAATCTTAGTTATGGCAGAAACAGCACCACCATACAGTGGATACTAATTTAGAGGATAATAGCCACCTGGAGAACAGTGCCCCAGCCCTGCAAGGTGCTGCTGTCTAGTTGGTGCCATAATTGATCCTTCAAAAGGCCATTCCACAGTTCTGCCAATCCAGCTGCTTTGGGATGGTGGGGAGCATGGTAAGTCTGTGAATTCCATGAGCATGTGCCCATTCCCACACTTCATTTGCTTTGCAATGGGTTCCTTGATCAGAAACAACACTCTGTGAAATATCATGATGGTGGATAAGGCGTTTTGTGAGTCCACAGATGGTAGTTTTGGCAGAAACATTGTGTACAGGAAAGGCAAACTCATACCCAAAATATGTTTATTCCAGTTAGAACAAAACGCTGCCCCTTCCATGATGGAAGTGGACCAATGTAATCAACCTGCCACTAGGTAGCACGTTGATCACCCTGGGGAATGGTGCCATATCAGGGACTGAGTGTTGGTCTCTGCTCATGGCAAATTAGTCACTCAGTGGCTATAGCCAGGACAGCTTTGGTGAGTGGAAGTCCATGTTATAACTCCAGCATAACTTCTATCTCTTTGTGGGCCACTTCATTCGTGATCCCATTGGGTAGTGACAGGATTGGCTGGAGAAAAAGGCTGACTGGTATCTACAGAGTAGATCATATTACCCACTTAGTGGTTAAAATTCTTCTCTGCTGAAGTTACCTTTTAGTGAGCATTTACATGGGTCACAAGTATCTTCATGATTTTTGCTCACTCAGGAAGGTCAACCCACGTACCTCTCCCCAGTTTTCTTTGTCACCAAATTTCCATCATATTGCTTCCAAGTCCCTGACCATCCAGATGAACAAATGGCTATGCCCTTGAATAGTATACAAAATCACCTCTGGCCATTTCTCCTTCCAAGCAAATGAACAACCAGATATATTGCTAGAAGTTCTGCTCACTAGAAGATTTACCTTTACCACTATCCTTCAAGAATATCCCATAAAGAGGTTGTACTACTGCAACTGTCCACTTTCAGGTGGCAGTGTATATTGTGAAGAACCACTGGTAAACCAGACCTGAGTTCTCTATTCTTCAGTCAACTGAACACAAGGAACTCCCCATGAGGCCATAGCTGTGGTCTGAGAAAGAGAAGGTAATGCAGTAGCAGTGGGGGCCATTTACACTGTAATTCAGCCACTTGCACAATGAAATTTGGGGGCTGGTTTTCAGAAATCTCCAATCTGCAAAATAAAGACAGTCTGCACAGAAACACAAAATGAGGGTTTCTTTCAGGGAATCCATAGAAACTTTCACGTCCTTCATTTGGCACTTAATCAGGAACTTGAAGCCCTGAAATCATCCTTTTCTTAAACAACTATATCCAGCATATTTGGAAACAACCAGCCAATATCATTATATTTTTTTAATTCCACAAAATTTGTTAAGATATCAAATACAGTCTCCCTCAGAGCTTTTCCTCTTAGCATAAGCATTTGAGCAGCAGTTTCCAATACTGATATTTTGTGTATCTATATTGTCAATTCACACTATGTACTATCAGTGCCATTTTGATCATTGCAAATAGATCATTAGTGCCTTTGAATCTAATAAAAATAGAAAACCAATTCCTAATACCCCAGAACCAAACAAGAAATCCCATCCTTGAGATTCTGTTTCTCTGGTACCAAATCTGTATATGTGTATAAATGTAAGTTTTATGAGATTTATTATAAGAATTGGCTCCTGCAACCTCTGGGGATGGGCGAGTCCAAATTCATAGGGCTGGTTACAGGCTGGGAACTCTAACAAAATTTTTTGATGAATTCCCTAGGGGAAGCTGGCTGGCTGAAGTACAGGTGGAAATCATTCTTTCTTACTATTGAAATAATCAATTATCCCCTTAAGGCCCTCAGCTTCTCTCATTGTTGGAGGCAATCTCTTCAGTTTATTGTACTTGTAATCAGTCAAAGATGGAATCAACTTACTAATTATTTAAATCCATGAAATATCCTCAAAGTAACAATCAGTCCAGTGCTTGCTTTACGAAACACCTGGACACCATCACCTAGCTAAATTGACACAGGAACTTAACCATCACAAAGAGTATGCTCCATCACTCTCCACTTCATTCTCTCCTTTATTTTTCTTCACAGCATGCATCGCTATCTGCCATTTAATTATGCATTTAATTGTCTATTATCTGTGCCCTTTGCTAAAGTAAAAGCTCCAACAGGACAAAGGCTTTGTCAGTTTTGTTATGTTTTGTTTTGCTTTTCTGCCTTTTTAAACATGACATCTTTATTGAGATATATTTCACATACTACACACAATTCACCCATTTAAATTATACAATTCATTTTTTTTTTTTACTATCTGTGAATATAGTAAATACAGCCATGACTATGACCAATTTGAGAACATTTTCAATGCCATTAAAAAGAAACCCGGTACCCCTTAGCTGTCACTCCCAATATCTCCCCTAACCCCCCAACAGTAATCCCAGGCTTAGTGTCTATTTTCTATCCCTACAATTTGCCTCTTCTGGATATCTCACATAAATAGGATCTGCATTATATGGTCTTTGGTGACATTCTTTTTTCACTTAGCATAATGTTTTCAAGGTTCATCCATGTTGGAAAATATATCAGTAGTTCATTCTTTTATTGTTGCTAAATAATATCACATACATTTTAACTATTGTAGTAACTGATACAGACCACAAATTTTCACTTTTTAACTACATTCAATGTATAGGAGCAGTATTAACTATACTCACAGTATTATGCTATTATCCCTGGCATCCATTACTGCACATTTTTCATCATCTTAAAGTGGTTAGCCATTAAGTTGCAACTCCTTTAACTCCCTCTTCTCATCTCCCATCTCTACCCCTTCCCTGGCAAACTATAAACCACAATCTATTTATATGATGTTTGCCTTTTCTAGGTATATCATATAAGTGAGATCACACTATATTTATCTTTTTGTGTCTGACTTATTTCACTAAACATGGTATCTTCAAGTTTCATCTGTGTTGCAGCATGCAACAAAACTTCATTCCCTTTTATGGCTGAATAATATTCCATTGTGTGTATATACCAAATTTTGTTTATCCCTTCATCTGTTGTTGGACCTGGGTTGTTTCCATCTTTTGCCTTTTATAAATAATTCTGCTATAAACATTCATGTACAAATATCAAGCCTTGCTTTTAATTCTTTTGAATATATATACTGTCTTAGTCAGGGTTCTTTGGGGAAATGGAGCTGACAGTAGATAGTTGTAAATATTATGAAGGTTTTATAAAAATTGTATCACATGTCAGTGTGAACATACAAGTCCAAATTCCATAGGGCAGGCTACATGCTGGAAACTCCAATGAAGGTTTTCAATGAAGTCCCCTGGAGAAGCTGGCTGCCTAAAGTAGAGATGGAAATTCTCTCTGAATTTCTGAATCATTGCTGAAATCATCACTTCTCTTTTTAAAGCCTTCAACTATTGGATGAGACTTCTCTCATTGTTGAAGACAATCTTCTCAGATGATTGTAGATGTAATCAGCATAGGTAACAATTGATTTACAGATTATTTAAATCAATGAAATGTCCTCACAGTAACAGCAAAGGCTAGTGTTTGCTTGACCAAACAATTGGACACCAAAACCTGGCAAATTGACACATGAAATTAACCAGCATATATACCAAGAAAAGGAATTACTTTTGGTCACATGGTAATTCTATTTTCAAATTTTGAGAAATGCCAAACAGATATCCACAGTGGCTGCTTGATTCAACAGTGCTACCAGAAAAGAATAAGAGTTCCTATTTCTTCACCTCCTCAACACCATGTTCATTTATTTATTCATTCTTGATACTAGCCATACTAGTGGATGTGAAGAGGTACCTCATTGTGGTTTTGATTTGCATTTTCCTGATGGCCTTTGTTGCATCTCATAAGTTTTGGTATGTTGTACTTTCATTTTCATTCATCTCAAGTTATTTCCTAATTTGCCTTGTGATTTCTTCTTTGGCCCATTGATTGTTTAATAGTGTGTTGTTTCACCTCCACTTATTTGTGGATTTTCCTGTTGTTCTTCTGTTATTTCTAGCTTCATTCCATTGTGGTTGGAGAGGATGCTTTGAATAATTTCAATATTTTAAAAATTTGTTGAAGCTCATTTGTGACCTAACATGTGATCTATCCTGAAAAGAATGTATGTTCTGCTATTTTTGGATGCAATGCTCTGTATTTGTCTGTTAGATATAGTTTATCTATGGTAATATTCAAGATTTCCATGTCCTTATTGTTCTTCTATCTAAATGTTCTATCCACTTATGAAAGTGTTGTACTGAATTTTCTAACTATAATTGTAGAGTTGTCTATTTCTTCCTTCAGTTTTGTCAATATTTGCCTCATGTATTTTGGGGCGCTGTGATCGAAGACAAGTGTGTGTATGATTGTTATATCTTCTTGGCAGATAATTAATAAAATAGTGACCTTCTTTGTCTCTTATAACACTTTTTGACTTGGAGTCTATTTTATCTGATATTAGTATAGCTACCCTCCCCTTCCCCACCCAGCCAGTTCTCTTTTGGTTACTATTCATATAGAATATTGATTTCCATTCTTTCACTTTCAACCTGTTTGTGTGTTTGGATTGCAGGTGAGTCTCTTGTAAACAACATACAGTTATGTCATGGCTTATTTATCCATTCTGCCAGTCCATGTCTTTTGATTGGACAGTTTAATCCATTTACATTCAGTGTAACATCTGATGAAGCAGGACTTACTTGAGCCATTTTATCCTTTGTTTCTTATACATCTGATCATTTTTGGTCCTCTTTTCCTTCATTGCAGACCTTTTTTGTGCATAATTGATCTTTTATGATGTAACTGATTGATTCCTTTCTCATTCCAACTCTTGCATATATTTTAAATACTTTCTTTGTGGTTATCATGGGGTTTATATTAAGCACCCTAAGTCTATAAACTACTAGATAAAAAGTGATACCAATTAACTTCAATAAGATACACAAATTCTGCACCCATATCCCCCCATTTCCCCACTCTGTGTTGTTTTCTCTCACACATTATCTCCTTATATTCTGTATGTTTATAACATAGAAATATGATTATTACTTATTCAATAGTGTTATAAATGTTATAGGAAATAACATAGGCACAGGGTACCAGGTGAGCCCAGACTAAGCTGGGGCCAGGCACCCTGTACCCACTGCTAAAGTACCACAGCATTGAAGACAGTGAGGTTTCTATGTGAAGGGGAACTTGAGTGCATGTTTTGAATGTGGTTTTCAGCCATTCTGGGGCAAAACAATTCACTTGTTATTCCCAGAAAAATTACAGAGGCTCATTATAGTGTATATCTCCTGGGGAATTCTCCATTGTGTTTTTTAATCAGCACAAGACTGCCCTACTGTCTCACTCCTCCCTCTGCTTCCATGACCCACCAGTTAACAGATTGTCTCTTAGATCACTGCTCTGTCTGCCCTCTCGCCAGATGCCCTCACGATCATCTTAATGTGCTAAAGCAAAAGAATGGGACAAATGAGATGCCCAAGGACCAGCCTAGAGTCATCACACTCAAGATTGCTCTTCCCACAGCATGGCCGGCGTCTCCACCCCAGCACCAGGCTGGGCCCAGAATCTCTTTCCTAAGCAACATCCAGGTTTGTCTTCAACTCGCTGTGACTTCTGGCCATTTCCTGGTCAAGTTGAACCAATCCTCATCTGGGTCTTGGCTGTGTGGAAAGAGGAATGGGAGAGGCATGCAGGGAAGACTGAGTTTGAAACTGGGCCTTCTGGAGTATGACCCAGAGAGCAGTGCACCACGCCACCTCTTCTCCCCCTCATTCTCTCTGTTGAAACTGATGACTAGGCAACAGCTGTCAGGTACACTCTGCAGAAGCCAGGTCTGTCAGCAACCCCTGCTGTCCTCAGGACTCACCGACCAACCCAGGGCTAGGGCCAGCTAACGGCGTGGTGTGGCAGTGGCCCCTCGGTAGGAGCACAGTTCAGAACCCACAACCCACATTTCCCCAGCTTCTACCTGGCAGGGCACTCCCACAACATCTGGGATGGAGAAGGGATTCTGTGAGCTGGCTGCTGATATCTGGTCCAGAAGGGCCAGGGTCTCCCTGAGTTGGCCAGAAGACACAGAAGGCCTTCCTCCAGGGACATCAATGGTCACAAAAGGAGGAGATGAGGAGAAACCAGGTGCACAGATCTGGGAAGCATGAAAAGGGGGGTGGGGAGAAGCCCATCACCAAATCACCCCTGGAGTTTTCTTTCCAGAGAGTTAGGAATAGGCTCACCCATTAGCAACCCTGAAATAGCCACCCATCAAAGATGCATTTGTGTTAATACTACCATTTATGTAGTATTACAAAAAGGATGACAAAAAGGACTTGCAGACTTGAAGGAATGTGGTGTGATGCAGAGGAGAGAAGCAGGGGAGAATGTAGAAAGGTGGTACCATCCACCCAGATTCTGGGAGCCCTGGACCCTTTCAGAAGCTAGGAGAAGGACAGGAATGCAGGAAGGAACACAGCACACACCTGGTGAGGTGCCACCTGCAGAGACAAAAGCTTCAAGTCACCTGTGACAAGAAACCTACAGTGAGAACACTATAAGTTTCAATATCTAAAGGGCATCTTCCTACACTTTCCATAACACATTTACCTCCAGAAAAAACCCAACCACAATGTGAGGTAAACAAAGGTGACCAAATCCCATGTAAACTGTACCCTACAGGAAGGACCCGAGAAAGAGGAGGCCACACGCTGGCTTAGTACTGTCATGACGCTGGTTGTTGGAGCTGGGGACATCCGAGACTACATGGTCTAGTCTTCCTCCTTGTAGGGGAGACTCCCAAGCCCTGCTGGCAATGTCTTGGCTGGCTGGGAGAGGCGAGTTGGCACATGGTGCTAGTCACAGCACTGGATGCAGCTTCCACCCAGCACTGCCTGGAGACTGAAGCCGTGACAGCATGTGACCTCAGGATGCAGAAGGCTTCCGTGTCTAGTCACTGCAGAAAGCCGCAGAACACCACAATGCAGATGGACGCCAAACGTAACCCATATGCTACTAAAAACAAGTAAAGGAAAAAGAAGACGATAGCTAAATTGCTTTAGGTACTGCATGCTACTGCATTTCATGGACCAGGGGTGGCGCTCCGGCAGGTATGGGGGTGGGGGCAGCAGAGGGTCCTCATAGGTCCATAGCTGCCCTTCCTCTTGGCAGAGCAGCTCCCTCCCCAATCCCTCCCCAGTCCTTGATTCTCAGGTTGAAGTGGCCAGTGCTGACTCATCCTTCCAATCATAGCACTGGCTGGATTAGGTCACGGTGGTAACTGAGGTGGGAGTCGGCTGTGGGCTGGGTGGTCTCTGTGGCAGATTCTAGGGGTATCACAATGGGCATTTCTGTGGCCTCTTATCTGACTGCAGCTGGGCCTCCAGGTCCTCTGGGAACACACAGAAGGTGGTCTCCTTGCCCAAGGGGGCTTGGGCTTGCTCTTCCAGCAGCAGTTGAAGCAGCAGCAGTAGCAGCACATCAGGAGCCCACAGAACACAAAGAGGGCCTTTGCCCACCACCTGGAGAGCACGAAGTAGGTGTTTAGGTTCTCCTCCCAGAACTGCTCCTCCATGTAAATGCCCAGGGAGCCATACTTGTTGTAGATATTCTGCTTGGTGGCATCGGTCAGGATGGCGTGGGTGTTGTTGATCTCCTTGAACTTGTCTTTGGCCTCTTGGTTGTCTGGGTTCTTATCAGGGTGGTATTTCAAGGAACATTTCCAATAGGACTTTTTAATGACATCTGAGTTTGCATTCTTATCCAGCCCAAGAACATGGTACAGTGGTTCCCCAGACAGCCAGCGCTGCCTCTGATCAGCCATATTAGAACACTAGTTTTGAGGCTGAGAAAAATGTCCAAATCAAGGCACCATCAGGGTGATGCTTTCTTCCCCAAAACTGGCTATGGTCGGCCCTTGGCTCCCTTGCCACATGGCAAGGCACATGGTGGCATCTGTTGGTCTCTCCCTTCTCTTCTGGATTTCATTGCTTTCAGCTCTTTGCTTCCATGGCAATTTTTTTTTGGGGGGGGGTGCATGGTCCGGGAATCAAGCCCGGGTCTTCTTCATGGAAGTTGAGCATTCTACCACTGAACCACCCGTGCACCCTCCATGGTATTTTTGAAGGACAGTTTTGCCAGATACAGAATTCTTGGCTGGCAGGCCTTTTTTTTTTCTCTCTCTCTCTCTTTCAATACTTTAAATTTGTTCTGCCTTCTCACCTACCTGGTTTCTGATGAGAAATTGCTACTTAATCTTATTGAGTATCTCTTGTATATGATGAATCATTTCTCTCTTGCTACTTTCAAAATTCTCTATCTTTGACATTTTGGTTATTATATGTCTGTTTTTATTATTATATGTCTATTTCAGTTTATTCTGTTTGGAGTTCATTGTGATTCTTGACCATGTATAATCATGTCTTTCATCAGATTTGGGAACTTTGGAGTCATTATGACCTCAAATATTCTTTCTGCCCCTTTTCCCTTCTCCTCTCCTTCTGGAACTCCCATAATATGAATATTGGTTTGCTTGATGTTGCCCTGTGTCTTTATGCTCTGCTCACTTTTTTTCATTCTTTTCTCTATTTACTCTTCAGATAGTGTGATTACAACTTTCCTGTTATTTAGTTTGCTGATTCTTTTTCCTGCCTGTTCAAGTCTGCTGTTGAATACCTCTAGTGTATTTTTAACGTCCATTATTGTGTTTTTCATCCCCATAAACTCTGTTATGTTCCTTTTTTTTTTAATTTGCATATGGGCAGGAGGCACCAGGGATCGAACTCCAGACCTCCAGCACGGCAGGTCGGAGCTCTGCCTGCTGAGCCACGGCAGCCGCCCTATGTTCCCTTTTAAACTTTATAATTCTGTGTTTTGTTCACCCTTTAGTTCTATGTCTATGCTTTTCTTTAGTTCATTGAACTTATTTAGGAGCTTTGACTCAATGTCTTTGATTAGTTATTCCAATGTCTGTACTTCCTCTGTTGTTTTCATTTCTTCCCTTGAATGAGCCATCTCTTTCAGTTTCTTTGTATGGCATGTGATCTTTTGTGGATGTCTGAACATATAATTATTTTGATGTGCTCATTCTTGTAAGTCAGTTTCTCCCTCTTGCCTAATGTTTTAATACAGATTGGCTGTTCATTAATGATCATCTTCAGTCTTTGGCCTAGTTTATCTGAAACCTTTTTCGTTTTTCAAACAGGCTTTCCTGTGCCTTCATCTTGCCCTGTATCAAACCTTAAGTATATGCAGTAACATTCAAGATTACCTTAGTAGGTTAAACCATTTCCCCATACGGGCGAGGATTTCCTTTCCTCTGTTCCTTTTCTGGGACTCCCGGGCTGTTCTTTTGTTTCAGTACAGATTTTCTTCTCCATTGGCTGCAGTTTGTTCTGTTCCACTCCTATGTCCTGGATGCCCCTTTTACTCCTGCTTTCAGCCCTGAGCCCACACTGCTGTACAATGACTTACTTCCCCATTTCCATGTGGCTCTTCTGCCTACAGTAACTTCTGGATTGGGGGATCCCAGTGTACACAGCCAGATGGGGTCAAGAGACAAAGCATCCAGTATTTGAATTTAAGTGAACCAGCAATTAGGTTCCAGGTTGCAAGTGTGCACAGATTGCCAAATATTGTGCCATGGGTCATCTGATTTCAAGGACCCACTTAAAATGCATATGCACAGATTGCTAAAGTGCTGCCATGTGTCTGTATGACCTTGGATCCCTATGCATGAGTGCACATGGGATACTAAACCGTCACTGTGCGAGGCTCTGTAGTCAGTGAGTGCAGCAGGAGGTGCCTGAGCTGGGAAGAAGCCACCATGGATCACGTAAACAGTGAGGGTCTGAGTATGGAGGGGGTAGCGTGGGAAAGATGTGGACCAGCAAATTTGCACTGCCACTCCTCTACCGTTTTTAGGTGATAGGTTCTTTTCAATTCAACATTTGTAGACTCATTCTTTTTGTTCATCCTGTGGAGTTCCAAGAGAATTGAAATTGTCCTTTTATTTAGCTGTCTCTAAGGGGATATACTCATAGGATGTGTTGTGCCACCATCTTGATCAAGCTTTGTCAGTTTTTTCTTCCCTGCTGTACCCTATGAACATACAATTCTATCTGGATCCTAGTAGAAAACCAATATCCTACCATTAGCCATTTTAAATGAGTATGTATTAAACCATCTTGTATATAAATCTTTGGTTGTGGGCCACGGTGGCTCAGCAGGCAAGAATGCTTGCCTGCCATGCCAGAGGACCTGGGTTCGTTTCCTGGTGCCTGCCCATGTTAAAAAAAAAAAATCTTTGGTTGTGTTTTTGCCTTTTTATTTAGGGAATATCCCAAGGCAATGTTTTTGAGCCAAGTATGGACATTTTTATGGCCTTTGATAAAAATTGCAAAATTATCATCCAGAATTATTGTACTAATTTACATTCTCACTACTGACATATGAGAGAATCATATTTATTTTCTCACTTCTTCCCATACAGTCATTTCACTTATTTTCATCTCTGTCATTTGATAGGGAAAAACAGCATGTAATTTTCATATTAATTTGAAATATAGTTCTAATGAATCAGAATATTTTTTCACATACTATCTAGTTGTGTTTTAATTGTCGTCTATTTTATTTCTTAATACTATTTTTAATTTTTCTTACTTGTTTGTAACATTTCTTTGTATCTCAAGGAAATTGAATATTTATCGTTTAATTTTGTTATGATGTTTTACTATGTAAAATTATTACATTTGTATACAGTCAGATGTATCAACCTCTTTCTCTATGATTTCTGCTATCTTATGCACGTAAAATTTGTTCCAATTCTTCAGTAAAGACATGCTATAATGGCAGGAGGTCTAATTAAATGAGGACCTCCTCTACGAATTTAGGATACTGAACATCCCTGACGAAAAGAAGGGAAGGAGCTATACATCTCTCTCAGAATGCATTAAATTCCAGTCATTTAACAGAGACAAGACATATAGCACATTTATAAGAGCATATGGAAATGGGACCTAATGGGGACTGAGTCTTGGGATCCAACCAGCAATGAAATATTAAAGTGAGAAGAACATTTCAGAATCAAAAAAGGCCATTCTGTCCTGCACACCTGTCCTCTTAAAATTTATCTTAATCCTACATTCCTGATGTTTTACCATCTGTCGACATACCTTCCCTCTTGAAATAAGTCAGGGGCTTGAATTAATTTTTTGCTACATTTGCCTTGTCTGTTCATTTATTCCATATGTTCATTATCTTCAATGTGCAGTCATTCCTGCCCAAATTTCCCAGCTTTCACCACAACGCCCTAGTTTTTATTCCTTTACCTTGGTCTGCACAATATGTTTTATTGCCCTTATTAATCCCTCAGCTGAAACCACCTCAAGCTCTATTATTTTTCAAGAAAATTAGAGCAATTTTAATACCCTCATTATTTCATAAGTATGAAATAAAATGAAATATATTCCAATGGACCATGTCTTCCCCAAATTTATATCTTAGCCAAGTCTCACTCTGAGAAGATTTGGATATTTTCAAGATCTTGAATGTATAATTTGACTCAGTAGTAAATCAAACCATTGGAGGGAACACAAAAAAAAACCATTAACACAAAGAATTCTAGAGAGTCTTAAAGGGAATGATGATAAGCTGTTTAGAGTTAAGATTCAAATCATTGGTTCTAAATCTTCCCTGTAAATGAGGCATGCATGGGTTAATTTCCATTAACTTTGGTGGAAAATCATACATGGACATCAGAAGGGAAACCCTTATGCGTGACTCATTATGCATCTTTTAAAAGGGAGGAAAAATGCAGATTTTCTGCCTTTTTATTAACCTATTTGCTCTCCTCTCCTGTATCTCTCTCTCTCTCTCTTTGCATCCACAGTATTTAATTTGCTTGGATAATAGTTACAGATAAACAGGGATACTCCATATACAACTACCAATACTTTTTCAAACAGTTCATATCTCACTACATCTTTCTTTATATAGTAATTTACAAGGTGAACTAGTTACTAGTTAACATAATAAATTTTCTGCTAATTCACGAAATTCAAAAATTAATTACAACCAATATAACAAACACAGATTACACAATATTAGTGGATTGTGCTACCTGTTTAAATAAAACATCTGTAAGGAAATTATTTAAAACTTCTACTTTTTCATGGGACTTGTCCAAGTAGGAATGAATGGATTCCTGAAACTATAAAGTCTACAATTTGTCTGACTTCATCACAGCATACTCTTTAGATCACTGCTTCTTACTTGCACTGACAGTCATCTTCTGGAAAGGAATTCGAGTTGGATAGTCATTTAAGACAACCTTCCGAAATGCTCTGAGAAGAACTGGATGGTAACTGGCTTCATATTTTTGAACACAAATGCTTAATTACATTGGTACCTACTACTTATGAGGAAGGAAGGCTAAAGGATAAAGGCATCTGGAAATTAATAAGAATCCAGGGTCCAAATGAATTAAAAATTAAAAAATACACAACCCCAAAAGAAACATTTATTTCAAATTTATTTAAAAGCAATACAGGGAAACTTTTTAAAATGCTGCCTGAAGTAAGTAACATTTATGCCTTTTTTCCAGTCTTGAATAACCAGAGAAAAAAATGAAGCATAACTTTTGATGACCTCTAGTGTAAAATAATTTAAAAAAGACAAATTCCAAAAAAGTGGCTAATAAACAAAACAAATAAATCTAAATTTTACTTCTTAAAATTACCAATCTTACTAACAATGCTTAACAATTCTCAGTGTTTACAATGTGTTTTGCTTTAAGTTTAATGTGGGGAGGGGATACCCCAGTCAAGTTAATTTATAGACCTTAGAGCCATCAACTATGAGTAGGTCTTTAAAAGTTCTTTTGCATGTATTCTCTCCTTTTAAAGTGCAAAATAAACAAGCAAACACAAGTAGTGTTCCACTAATTGCAAAACACCATGTATCTTTGATGTTGCTTTTCTTCCCAGGAGCTCTTTGTGCAATGAAGATGGTATAAATAATAACAACTATTCCACCACACTCAACAGTTGGGAGATTCAGTTTTGAGGACACTTGAAATATCCTTCAAAGTAATATGCCTCTATCTGGAGGGCCATTTTAGCTGGATTTCCCAGAATGCTTTCTCTTACCACAGGGTCACCCAGCCAAGGCTCTGGATAAAAATCACACAGCTCTTAGAGAGTCCTCTCTTTCATACTGACCATTATATGCCTCTACCACCAAAGATTGGTTGTGTCTCAGATGCAAACACAACAAAAACAAAAAAGCAAGAAAGACATAGAGAGAGTGGGAAATGGCTTAAAAGGAAACCTAAAAATCTGTGTCCCTGCCATCAGAATCATTTATAAACCTTCATGATTTTGCTTTCCCATCATGTTAATATCATGGAATAAAACTTCAGGAAAAAGAAAGTAGCATGTCATGTCATCCTCAGATAAAATTAAAATGTATTGATTTTTAACTTTAACTCCAAAATAAAAAATCCTTAGCATTCTGTTCTTATTGTTGGTAAACTCTGTACTCACTACGTTTGTTCATATCTGGACAAGCACAATTAAGTTCATATTTGGTCCCAGGTGACTGACGCCAAACCCTTTTGTTTACAGGCTAATGGTGGGCTCTATCTGAAAGTTCTCTGCCAGAGAGTTTGTGTGAGCTACCTCAAAACAAAATTGTTGCTATTGTAAATGTTAACCTCTATTTTAATTAGGATTTTTATTTTGTGCTTCAGGGTCACAGTATAAAATAAGTACATTTAACTTTTCTTTAAACAATGCTCTTGCCACATGTCAGCTATGGAGAGTTACTTCCCTCACCACCTGCTTGTCTAGCAGCCAGAGTGGTAAGCTTTACTGTAACACAAAGTACTTTTTGTAATCAGATTCAAAGTCTTCATCCATGCTGTTTGTGTCTGCCATCTTTTTGCCATCAGTCTTTGGCAGAAATTGTGCACAGTCTAGTCCCTGCTGCTCATAGAAAAGAATGTAGGCAGACTCAATTTCTTCAAGGAGAAGTTCCTTACAGCTGCTGTCATTGTAACAATACTACTTGCTGTTTGGATTTTTGGCATAAGTGATGTAATGGCCCACACCCAGAATTCCTGCATGGTACAAAATTGCATATAGATTATAAATAGGCTTAATATGAATAATTTCTCTTTGGTCATCAATGCTGTCTTCCTTGCTGTGGTTTTCAAGCTGACCACTGCTGTAGCCATTGCCACATGCCTCATACTCATAAAGGAATCCATTGGCCAAAGTTACCTCACAGTCCTGAGGAGTCAGCTTGGGTTGACTGCCCTTGGCTCAAGGCATTGGCCAGCTCATAAATCTTCCCAGCCTCATTCTCTTTGCTGGAATCCAAGCTCTCCTTACTACTTGACAGTTTGCTTTTGCTGATGATCTGGGGCAGCTGGAGTCTCCCTTTACTCCTCCCCAAAGTCTGTGGACTGCTGTTAGGGCTGCTGTTTTTGCTGGAAGGACAGCTGGTTCCACTTTTTCTGGCTGAAAAAGGTGAACCTTTTGGGTTATTGATGATGTTTTCACTGACTGAGGATGCACTCTTGCTCAGTAGCACATCCTCTTCCCCATTTGAGTTCTGAGTATCTACTTTCTTCACTTCTCCCACTGGAATCCTTGGCTCAGAGAGGTCATCCCTCTGGGGTATGAGTGGTTTCTGTTGGCAGACAGTCGGATCTTTTGGTACCATTAAAAACACCAGGGTCACAACTTTCATGGGGAAATTTAACAATTTTCTGTGACTTTATCCATCTGCCATTCAAAAATTGAAATAATTTAATGGGAGTAATCAGGATGAATGGAAGCCTCCAGAGATCCAGCTTCTTGGTTGCCGAGCAGTATGTCTTACATTTGGAGCAGTAGTGCATCTTATTTTCTCCCAGCTCCTCCTTACTGGTGAAAGCACTGAGACAACTGTCCAAGTTGATGGGTTTAGTTTGTGCTTGCTGACTCTGCTCCACACTCTCATGCTCATCTACAACCCTTTCCCGTGATGTCTGATGTCAGAAGTGAAGGGCTGTGGGGTCCCATCCACAGCAATATAGGTATTTCCAATGAAAGCTCTGTCTTCCCCACAATCAATTTTACAGCCTGTGCATAATCTATAGCATGGGCACTCAACACAGGGGTTCCTATCTTTCTGCAAAACTCATCAAGTAAGTGGATATTGGTAGCCCATATTGTCATCATAATCCTGAGCATGGTGACTAGCTTCCTGTGGTGGGAGAGGGCTGGCTAATAGAGATACTTGAATCCAAAAGGCACCATACAGGTCTTTCTTCCAGGTATGCACAGTACACAGAACAATCAGTGGCATTCCAAGGAGGCTGGGGTGATTCTTCTGAGATGACAAAAAATAAAATTCTGTCCTCATAATTTTTCAGTGGATAGCAATGATGTAGCCTTTAAAAGGTTGTCAGGAAGAAATGGCATATGACCTTTCACCATTCTATCTGTAACATTCTTCTCAGTTCCACATGGCACAAAAGTGCTTGGCATTCCATTGGGGATGAATATCTGTCAGGGCAGGTCCCCATTGGTGTTCAGGGTGAACATTCCATTTGTAGATGGGGAAGAGGAGAAATTTGTCTGTATTGGGCTTGAAGCTGAAATTGGAGATCGAGGGAGAGGAATTTCAAATGCAAATAGAAATCCATTCATTGAGAGTTGCACTTTTTTGGTTGTCCCAAGGGTAGCTCTTTATGCTGGAGCCATGTATTTCTGCAAGAAGGATTTGTTCTGATTTAAGTCCACAGATATCACTTAGCTGTTTTTTTTTTTTTAAATCTGTGTACTTTTCATTCATATTCAATCTTAGTCCATAGTGTGTAGCGGTAATACCATCTAATTTAATAACTGTTATTTCTAAGAGCATATAACTGTCCATTGGTAGAGGCAAATACAAAAAATTGAAAGGGTCAAATCAGGCACTTAGAAGTCCACATGTCTTGCATTTGTCTTGAGATCTTAGTTGCCCATGGAACAAATCCACAACAATTGATTTATTCCTTCTCAAATGGTTGTCCCAAGCCTCTGCAGCTACTTCCCAGCCTGGTCAACCATCATTATCCTTCAGTTCCACATATGGTTTCTCACAGACTTGGCTGAGTCTTTATGAACTCATCCAAGAGAAAAGCCAGAAGTTCTTGGGAATCTTGTTGCTGGAACCCATTAAACCTGGGAGTGTATTTTGCTATGGTCTGCCATAGCTTTACATGAGCAACATTCTTCTGAGTTCCACACCAAAGTTCCTGTACTAAATCCCCAAAATATTTAGCCATATGCCCCTTCATATCAATGGGATTTGTTCTGTTGAATTCATAATGATGTCTTCCTGAGATAAAATGCTGTGTCAGTGGTTGTGTATTACTTATACATTGGAAGCTTAAGTTCATGAAGCAGATGTTTCCCAAGTTACTCAGATCTGTTACTTCCTTTTTTGAGGGAAACTTGTGTCTATCTATTTTACTACTGTTTGCTATAAAGGATATCTCTTCAGGCTAACTCATATCTTTGTTGCAAACTTTAGTTACCAAGTACTGCTTATCCTGGATTTTCAAATATTCCAATCTATAATCTTCATCATCCATAAAAGTAAAGTAGTTCTCACTGTTGTATAACCACAGGTGCATATCATCCTCTTTTATATGCAACCTCTGAGATAGCTGTTCATGAATTTCCTTGATGGTCTGCATTTGACTAAAACGGCCTGTATAGGCTAATACCCACTTTAAAGGTGCATTCGGAGATGGTACATTCCCTCTCAGTAAATGCTGAGGAAACATTCTCAGGCTCTTCATATCCATCTTCACCCAGATGTTAGACTACTGTGTCCTAGTGGCAGGCTGCTGTCTCATGAAGAGAAGATAGCAAGGAAATAATTCCAGCTCTGGGCTATCTTTCTTGCTATTCTTGATCACAAGTCTAGGTAGGGCCAGGTATGTGCCATACCAATGATAAAGTACTCTCCACACAGGTTCTGGGACCATTTCATAATCTTTTCCACAGTTGTGGAATTCGTTTCAATCATCCTCCTTCCAATGTTAATGAGGTAGCCTTTACTGATTCTTGAGTTACTAGCAGCTGGTTATAAACAGCCCCTGGTTTCTGAGGATTGAGACATAGCAAAATATTCCCATTGGATCCTAGTAAACACTGGTTGTTATTGTCAGAAGTAATATGTTGTTGAGCAAAATACATATCTGCTCCTGGTGTAGCAGAATGCAGAAAACCACTGCCAGTGGTTTCCGAGGCTTCAGATGCAGGAGAAATGTTGTCGGAAATTTTTTCTTCTGCGATGTTCAGATAACTGAGGCTGCCTCTTCCACTTCTATCTCCAACCAGGATGTACTGCTATTCCAAATAAATATTTTCCTCCATTCAGAATAGATGGTAACTCAGTTACAACAGGGTTGGTATCATATTTGACATGTTCTTTTCACTACTGCCACCACTGCATAGAGATGATAAAACAGTTGTGTCCTGGCTACAGACCATATTTTCCCTCTCTTTCTAACCTTCCTCTAATAATTTGCCTTTCCTCTTCTGGAATAATTCATCTTAACCCCAGAACTATGTGGCATACCTGGAAAAGGAGATTCAAAAACCCATTGGCAAGAACATTTTTCACACTCCAGATCTGATAGCCTTCCAGAGTAAGATGACCCATCTTTGTGTTTCACTTGCATCCAATATGCCTTCTACAATGTTTCTTGAATCATTTAGCATCTCTAAACTGCTTTTAGAATGACTTCTATGCCCAAAACCTGCTGGCTAATTACATCACTGGACAATAATGACCCAGAGTCCATAACTTCACCGATGTCATCAAAATTTATTGAACAACAGCAGAGGATTTGATTAGGTTCTAATACAAGATTTGTAATGTTGGGGTGACAGGCTGAAGTTAGACATATTATTTTACAGTGAAAGCTAAAGGTTAGGTGGTTGAGATGGATAATGAGTTATGATTTAGTGGCGAAGTTTCTAGTGCGTTGAGCAATTTGGAAAAGGAGATTGGATTCAGATTAGACTTGTTTTCCTTGGATTGTATCAAGAAGCCTGGTGAAGGATTATATTATAAATAGATTTATATTATAAATAAAAATGACCAATGGATGTTTCTTTGAATGAGAATCTACTTCAGAGGTTCTCTTTGCATCACAAAAAGTCATCTTCTCATAAGCTCCTGCTTTCATTTACAGATTCCCAAACCCAGAACTGCAAAGTGTGTCTTTGTGTGTTCTGGGGAGTGCAGCATAGGGAATGATATGGGAGAGTGAGCCAGGAGGGCTGCAAAGGTCATGAGTTCTGAAGCTAGGTAAGCCCCAGGTCAGCATCTTGCTTTGCTGTTTATCCTATGAATATTGACTTAACTTCTCTGAGTGGTACTTCAACCTTATTTTTACAACAGAATATTTGGTGAGACAATGTCTAAAATGCATGTTGGACAATGTAGGTTTGGTACCCCATTTCCTTTTCTTATCTCCTCTCTTCCCCAGAATGGTCCTGATTTCCTTATTTATAGAATGGAAGGGTTGCTAAGATCAAGTTTTGGTCTCTAAACTTCTAGGACTACTAGCTAAAAGTTGGCATTGTGACTTCACTCACATAATTTCTTGTATCATCTTTTAATCCTGACTCAATCTTGTGGAGGCAGCTGTTTCTTTTAATCTTAATTCAATACTGTAGGGCAGTAACTTTCATTAGGTTATCTTCAGGGAGATGGGACATGCCCAATTGAGGGTGTGATCTTTTGATTACATGGAGATGTGACTCCATCCATTCCATGTGGGTCTTGATTAGTTCACCGGAGTCCTTTAAAAGAGGAAACATTTTGGAGAGAGTGAGAAACAACAGAGCCAAAAGAAAGATTCAACATAAACTTCAGAGCTGACAAGGAGAGCAGAGACACAGATGTTTGGAGAAGCATGGAGCCCAAGAGACTTTGACGTGCCTTCCCATGAGATGTTAAGCAAGCCAGAACCTGTAGAGAGCTGAGGGAAGCCAGGAAATGAAAGCCAGCCCCAGAGAAGCAAAGTGAGGAACCTCTGCAGGAAGAGAGGCTGAAAGCAATGAAGCCCCGGAGCAATGGACCAGCAGATGCCAGCTACATTGCATTCCAGCTGGCAGAGGTATTCCATATCCATTGGTCTTTCTTGAATTAAGGTATCTTTTCCTAGATGCCTTAGTTTGGTCTTTTTTATAGGCTTAGAACTATAAAACTTGTAAGCTTATTAAATTCCCTTTATTAGAAAAGCCTTTCCATTTCTGGTATATTGCATTCCAGCAGCTTAGCAAACTAGAACAGCTGTCCACAAGCTTGAGCTCAGATCAGTCCTGCCTTCTTACCTGCCCCTAAAGCTTCCAAAATAGGTCATTCTTATTATAGCAGTTTTAGAACCCAATGCAAAGGGCAAAGCAGAGCAACAAAAGAGCAACTCATTGGAAAAATTTTAGAAGTACGTGATATCCTTACTGTCTTACCTCTCCTTTAGTTATGGTTTCTGACTTTCATTGAGTATGTATTCAGGAGACTCTAGTGGACTTGCTTCCACCCCAATTCTAAGTCTCTCAGAACCTGCTTGGTTCAAACTTCTTCCTGCTTCTGAATAAATCTAAGTGAAGAGATAGCTTATTTCCATATGCCCACCACACAGACCGAACTCCTCCAATGACCATTGGCATTTCTGAGGTCATCTCTCTTAAGGACTCACAGGTCTGTGTGGGCACAGACACATACACACACACACACAACACAGTATGTCTATAATCCACATTTTTGTTTATTTACTAATCAGAATTCACCCAAATAAGTAAATGATGTCTCCTTAGAATTATTCAGATTTCTCTCCAGAGACTATACATATTATTTTTCTTTTTTCTCCCCTTCACTGTTCCTTCATGCTGGGATACCTCTTCTAACCCAGGCTTCCTTCCTCTTCTGCTTATGGTTGAAAGACACAGCTAGATCTGTATTTTTTCCATCCTTGTTGTTTCCATGAAGCATCTTTCCCTCATCCTTATTCTCTGCATCTGAGATTTTCTAAAAACATATCATATGCTGCCATGTACTTTTACATTTACAAAGCTCTCATAGGGATAGAATGGGCTAAGAGGGCACTAATAAGGGAGGGGGATAATTCTGGTGTGGGCAAAAAGAGTGAATAGGTCAGGAGAAGTGATATTAGAAGAAGACCCTAAGGGATAGGCTGAGCCTGGCCGAAAGCAGTGCAAGTTCATGGTGTATCTTGTGAATGGAGGAGGTGGTGGGGAGGGCTGTGGCAGGGAGCAGACAGAGATGGAGCTGCAGAAGTAAAGGGGCTAAATCATGAAGGCCCTCAAATGGCAAGCTATGGAGTTTTTATTCTACAGAAAATGAAAAGTCATGAAACATTTTGAGGAGAGTGGTCTGTATTACAAATTCTGGTTTGCCTTTGCGATAGATGTCAATCTTTAGGGAAAGTATAGATAAAGGAAGGATGTATGATGTGGAAGGGTTAACTGAGGTATTAAAAACACATGAAAGGGACAGGCAATGGTGGCGCAGAGGCAGAGTTTTCACTTGCCATGCCGGAGACCCGGGTTTGATTCCTGGTGCCTGCCCATGCAAAAAAAAAAAAAAGAAAGAAAAACCAACAAACCAACAAAAAAGCACATGAAAGCTGTATTAGTTTGTTAAGCTGCGAGAATGCAATATACCAGAAATGGGATGGCTTTTATTAAGAGAATTTAATAAATTACAAGTTTGCAACTCCAAGCCTATGAAAATGTCCAAACTAAGAAACCCAAGGAAAGATACCTTAATTCAAGAAAGGCCAATGGGTTTGGAATACCTTTTTCAGCTGGGAAGGCAAGTGGCTGGCATCCCTTGCTCCTGGGCTCCACTGCTTTCAGCCTCTTCATGTGGGGGTTCCTCATTTTGCTTTGCTGGGGCTAGCTTTCAACTCTTAGTTTCCCTTGGCTCTCTTTACATTCTGGCTTGCTTAATATCTCATGAGAAGACACATGGCAACATCTGTTGGGTTCCAAGCATCTCAGAACATCCATGTTTCTGTTCTCTAAAGCAGCAGTTCTCCAAGCGTCACACCTGCTCTCTTTGTCCGTTCCATTGTTTCTGAGGTTTGTCCAAAATGTTTCCCTCTTTAAAGACTCTAGTAAATGAATTGAGACCAATCTGGAATGGGTGGAGTCACATCTCCATCTAACCAAAAAATCACACCTGGAATTGGGCATGCCACTTCTCTGTGGAGATAATCTAATCAAAGTTTCCACCTACAATATATAATAAGGATAAAAAGAAATGGCTGTCCCTACAATATAAGATCAGGATTAAAAGATGGCTTGCCTGGGGTACATAATAGCTTTCAACCCAGCATATTCCATCCTCTGGCCCCTAAAAGAGACAAGTTTCTTCCATATACAAAATACATTCACTCCATTACAATATCATCAGTCTTAAAATATTTCAGTAACAATACAAATTCAATACAAAGTTAAAACCAGTACAAATCTCATCAAATCTGTCACAGGCATGGTCTGTCCTAAGGCAAAAATTCTCCTCTGGTTATGGGCCTGTGAAACTCAGAACAAATTATCTGCTGCCAATATACAAAGGAGAGATATATTTCCATTGCTATAGGGGGAAATTGAAAGGTACAGAAGAGTCACGGACCCAAACAGTTCCTCAAACTTGCAGGGCAAACTCCATTGGATTTCAAAATCTGAAAGTCATTTATCCTCAGGGTTTTAGAAAGCAGCAGTTCCACTCTTTCCAAAGGCCTATACAGCAGCCTTGCTCTCTCTCCAAATGCTGGGGTGACTTGCAACACTAGGGTTTGTTGCAGAGAAACACTTTTTTTCGGCTCTACCTTTTCCATACATCGGGGCAACATCTAGTATCTCTGCCATCTCTGAGGCACATGCTTAACTTCTCCAGAACAATGGGGTGGCAGCCAGACTCCCCCCAAACCCCACATGCTCCACCCTCTCCAAGGCCTGAGGTGGCACAGTCCTTCCTGAGCGATGAAGCAGAAGGCCTATCTTCTGCTTCTGGGGCAAACTCACTGTCTTCATGTGGATGGGTGGTGGGCCCACTCTCCTGGTCTTAGATTTCCTGGCTCCAGACCTTAGATTACATGGTTCTGCTGTGAAGTCATTTTTCCTTCAACTTGCCCATTTTCTGTCCCTTTTAGTGCAGAGTGGCAGTAATTCTGTTTATACAGATCCTGTAAAAACATTTGTTGAATTTCCATGTAATACACAAGGATCAAAGTCATCAGACAATCAGACTTTCCACAAATCCTTTCTGGATTAACTCCATGTTCAATCCTCGTTTGTCCCATAATAGTTGACTGCTTCTACGTTTGAATAAATTCTCACATGGGGCACTATTCTTTGGGCTTTTACAGACCATCAATTTCTGTTTTCTTTGTACCCAAGAGAGTTCAGTTCTCAGCTTATCTCTTTCCTGTCACATTTTACTATTAGCTGCAAGGAGAAACCAGACTCTGCTAAATATCTAAGGTCATGGCTGTTAAAAATCTGTCTTCCATCCAAAACCAGTAGTCAATTTTGCTGTTTTCTGCCACTTTAAAACAAAGATCACCTTCCTTCCAGTTTACAATAACACACACATCATTTCTGTCTAAGGCCTCATCAGAAATATCTTTAGAGTCTACATTTCTACCAATAGTCTCTTCAAAGCATTCCAGGCTTTCTCTATCCAGCTGCTCACAACTCTCCAGAATCCTCCCCTTATTCATTTAAAAAGCCATTCCAACATGTTTGGTATTTGCAAACCACAGCAGCACCCCACTTATCCGGTACCAAAATCTGTTTTGGTTTACTAAAGCTGCTGGAATGCAGTATACCAGAAATGGAAAGATTTGTGTAAAGGGAATTTATTAAATTGAAAATTTACAGTTCTAAGGCCATGAAAATGTCTAACTTGAGGTACCAACAAGAAGTTACCTTCACATAAGAAAGACCGATGCTTTCTGGAACACCTCTGTGAGCTGAGAAGGCATGTGGTGACATCGCCTAGCTTTCTCTACTGGTTTCTTCAAACAGCTTCCCCAGGAGTGTTTTCTTTCTGCATCTCCAAAGACCTCTGGCTGTGTGGGCTGTATTAGTTCTAAAGCTCTTTCCAAAATGGTTCCCTCTTAAATGGTTCCAGTAAGCACCTTCACTTTGAGACACATCCCCATAGAAACTATCTAATCAAAATGTACCATCCATAATTGGGTGGGTCATGTCTCCATGAAAATAATAATAAAAGATCCCACCCAGTACTATTGAATGAGGATAGAGAGCATGGCTTTTCTGGGGTACACAACACTTTCAAACCAACACAAAGGCCCATACCTCTAAGTTCACAGTGATAGCAGCCTCCTGGCTTTCTCAGAACTTTTCTACAGCATCCCACTGTTGGGAAGTTCAAATGGTAGTTTTTTCTTTTCCAAAACAATCTGTTAATAAAAAGTGAGTCTCAAGTTCTTTTTGTGAATGTGCCTATTGGGGCTAAGCAGAAAAATCATTTCCCACATCTCACATAGCTATATGGTCTGTCCAGTTGTGCAGAAATACTGTGTCATCAGAGAAAATTGTGTAAGCCTGCACAAAATAAATGTCATCCATTCATTTATGCAATAAAAATAGTTATTAAATACCTTCTGTGTACTAGCACAGACACCATGTTTGACGCCTCTGATATCATGGAGTCTAATCAGTAATCTAGTGGGGAAATGGACAGGCAGGCAAACAGAACTAACAATGTCAAGGATAATTGCTTTGGTGGAGACAAACATTAACTGTCATGCCAGAAATATTTATTGAAACACTACTATGTACTAAACAATGTGTTAGGTTTTAGGAACACAACAGTGAGAAAAATTAGACGTGGTTTCTAATTTATGTCCCACTAGGGCTAACAGCCTAATAAAAAAGATTGATAATCCCATTTTTACACAAGTTATTAATTAAAATTATACTAAGTATTAAGTTGAAAAAGTAAAGAAAGCTTTATGGAGACATTTGAACTGAGTCTGCAAAGTTGAACAAGATTAATCATGAGGACAATGGGAAGATTGTCATAGACAAAAGGATACCCATGGGAAATGTATTAGGTTTTTAAAGCTGCCAGACTGCAATGTACCAAAAATGGAACAGCCTTTATAAAGGGAATTTGTTACATTGCCAGTTTACAGTTCTAAGCCCAAGAGAATGTCCAAATTAAGGCACCAACAAGAGGCTGCCTTCACTGAAGAAAGACTAATACTGTCAGGAACACCTCTGTCAGCCTGGAAGGCATGTGTCTGGTGTCTGGGGTACTATGCCAGTTTGAAAGTATAATGTACCCCAGAAAAGCCATGTTTTAACCCTGATTCAGTCTTGTGGCAGCAGCCATTTATTTTACTCTTGATTCAACATTGCAGGGTGGAAACTTTTGATTAAATTGTCTCCATGGAGATGTGATGCACCCAGTTATGGGTATGACCTTCTCATTAGATGTAATGTGGCTCCGCCCATTCAAGGTGGGTCTTGATTAGTTTGCTAGAGTCTTCAAAAAGGGTAACATTTTGGAGAAACCTCAGAAATGACAGAGATGACACAGATGTAGATGCTCGGAGAAAACTTGCTTCAGAGCTAATAGAGACATGGACAGAGCCCAACAGAAGTCACCATGGGCCATTCCATGAGATGTTAAGCAAGCCAGAATCTAGAAAGAACCAAGAGAAGCCAAGAAATGAAAGTCAGCCCTGGAGAAACAAAGTGAGGAATTCCCACAGGAACAGAGGCTGGAAGCAATGGAACCCAGGAACAAGGGACCAGCAGATGCCAGCCTTGTGCCTTCCCAGCTGACAGAGGTGTCCTGGATGACATAAGCCTTACTTGAGTGAAAGTAACCTCTTGTTAGTGCCTTAATTTGGACATTTTCTTAGCACTAGAACTATAAACTAGTAATATATTAAGTTTCCTTTTTAAAAGCCATTCCTGTTTCTGATATATTGCATTCCTGTAGCTTAGCAAATTAAAACAGGTACATGATAGTTTCAAAGAGAGGGAGTAGGCAATGCTCTAAAGAGTCTAAGATATTGAGACTACCACACGAAGTACAGGTTGATGACTGGTGGAAGATGTGACTGAACTTTTAGGCAGGGGATGCATAACAAGAAGCTCATAAGACTATGTGTGGCAGGGTTCTGTCTACTCAGAGAAGTCACATCATCCAATTTCTGAGAGAAATGTTGTTTGGTTAGAACTTGGGTAGAAGTGTGGAGAACTGTGAGAATAATCAGGAAGAAGCTGGAAAGTCCATGTAAAAAATGACCAGGTCAGAGAGGGCAGGGAGGGTTGTGAAAAGATGGGGACAGATATAATAAATATTTAAGTGAAACTGACAAAACTCAGTGCTTAGTTGAATGTGATTGGAGGATAAAAAGAAAATACTCTAGGGTATCTTGGGCAATTGCCTTTGACATTTAGATGGGCAGGATTTTCATTGTCCAACAGAGGGAGTACAGAAAAATGGGGATGATTGAGGGGACGTTTTAGGAATTTAAGATTGAGATAAACTATGTTTTAAGTCCCAATGAGATACCTAAGCTGCAATATTTGGTAGGGTGTTGCATTTTCCAGACTAGAAATATATAACGGGGGTGGTATAGGAATACACTTGGTAAAATCATGTACTTGGTTAAGATCTTCCTGGGGAAGTGTCTAAAAGAAGGCTCAGAATAGAGCCCTGGGGAGCGGCAATATAATGGGGCAGGAAAATGAAGGGGAACCCACAAAGGAGATTGAAAAGAAGTGGCTAAAGGGGTAGGAAGTGAAGCAGGAAAGCGTGGTTTCAAAGAAACCAGAGAGGACTGATTTGGAAGGAGGAAGAGATTAATAAATTCAAATGCAGCAGAGACATTGAACAAATGTAAGTTTGAAAATTGTCCAAATAACTTAGCAAAAGAGATTCTTAGACACTTTTGCCAGTTTCAGCAGAATTTTGGGGCTAGGATTCTGATCGCAATGAATGAGAAATAAAAATGATGTGAGGAAGTGGGACTCATCCATCTAGCAATTTGGTTGTTCAAAGAAGGCAGGATACAAGATGGTAGCAAGTGAGGGACATAGGGTCAAGAGAAGATTGTCTTTGCTTTTTTGTTTCTGCAGGAGCAGAGTCTGTTGACAGAATCTTGAATATTTTTAAATATTTAAGACATTCTTAAAAACAAAGAATGTAGAGGTTGAAGGTAAAGGGAGTAGAAAGAATATACAATAGAGAAAATAACATTTGCTAAATGGTTTCACCTTCAATACGATGAGACATTTTCCTGGAAGGGGGAGTGAGGGGCTGGGAAATGAAGTGAAACAGCTGAACTCATAGTCGGGCATATATAGAGAGATAAATTATTGTTTTGTTATGGTTTTAGTCTAGTGACTTCTTAATTCTATGTATAACAATACAAAGGAAAGATACATTTTTCAAAGTTTATAGCTACTGCCCAACTCTCTGAATAGTCTAAGTAATTTCTCACTTTTGGGAAAATGTTCATTTATTTAATAAAATCATTTTCTTACTGAATTTTATTGGCTGTTAACACTGTGCTTAACACTGAGTGTTCATTGCTGAGCCACACTAAGAGAATCCCTTCCTTCTTGGATCTTACTAGTGGACAGTATTAGAAGTTTCTTTCCCTGATATCCTTTCTTCTCTCCTCCTTAAAAATGAAACTACAAATTCTTAGCTGGACACATGGGCATCTAAAATAAAGAGCATAGATCCCTCTCTTCTTTCCAGCATAGCCATGTGGATAAATTCTGACCAAAGGGATATAAGCAGGAGAATCATGTTCAAACTTCAAAAAGTGTGTGTTAAGAGAGAAAACATATTATTTTAAAATTGTTCTTCTTCCTTCCTGTTGGCTGGATGAATATAATGGTTGTAGCTCAAGCAGCCATCTTGGACCCAGGTGCAATCACAAATATCACAAAATGGATTGGCTTAATCAACAGGAATTTATAGGCTTATCGCTTTAAGGCTAAGAGAAATAAAAAATCAAGGCATCAGTAAGATGAAGCTTTCTCCCCCAGCCGACTGCTGACAATCCTTGGGTCCTTGGTTTTTCTGTCACTTTGCAATGTCTTCTCCTTTTTTCTCCTGGGTTCCATTGGCTTTCAGATTCTTCTCCTCCAGTGGCTATCTCTTCAAAATACCTTGAGTAATGAGATTAGGCCCAACTTCATTCAGTTAGGCCATAACTAAACTAAAAATAATATCTTCAAAAGGTCCTATTTATAATGGGTTCTGTGATGCTTAGATTCAGTTGTCTGCTTGCCCAGGTATTGGTGCCCAGTTTTCTGGTCAGGCAAGCACTGGCCTAATCATTACTGCAAGGATATTTTGTGGCTGGTTGATCAACCAGGAGGCTGATTTATTAAATCATCAGTCAGTTGATTACATCTGTGGCTGATGACATCTACGATCAATTTAGGGTGTGTATTTTACAAATGAGAAAATCCAGTCAGTGGAATTTGATCTAATCAGTTTAAGAGTTTTAAGGGAGAAGAGAGAATTTTCACTACTTCAGCCAGTCAGCTTCTCCATTAGAGTCTGTCAAGGAACTTCATTGGAGCGGCCAGCCTTTGAACTGCCCTACAGATTTTCGACTCTTGCATCCCTACAGTTATGTGAGACACTTTTATAAATCTCATATTTATAGATACCTCCTGTTGGTTCTGTTTCTCTTGAGAACCCTGACTAATACAGGTTCATACTCACAGGAGTGGATTTAAGATTAAAAACGTGTTTATTTTTTTCCCTGTGATACACAATTCCACTTCCCACAACATATATATGTTTTTAGTTTCCCTTCATCCTTCCTACTGGCTAGAATGTAATATGATGCCTAGAGCTCAAGCAACCTTCTTTGAGTATGAAAGGTAAATTATGTGTGGAAATGGTATAGCAACAATATCAAGGGAACTAGAGTCCCTAATGTTTGTGGAACTGTCATACAAGCCCTAGACTGCATACCTCTGTGCTTACTTTATTTGAGATTAAAGCAAACATCTGTCTTATTTAAGCCCCAATTATTTTCAGTATTCTGTTACTCAAATCTGAAGTCATTCCAAATAATGCAGCTAGACAGAAAGGAGGCATATAAACAAAGAAATATTTTATCATAATTTGAAATAAGTGATCAGACTGATATGAACATTATGCATTGATATATAGGGTTAGGGGAAGTTACTTAGAAAAGGTAGTCAGGGAAGGTTTCACTGAAGATGAAAGAGCATGAAGGGTACAATGACAGAGGGGAACAGAATTTCAAGCAGAGGAAAGATCATGTATAGTACGATCACATGTAGGTCATGTTGTAGATCACAATTATAAGGATTTCTGTGAACAAAATATGGTAAACTGCACCTCTGAGGATTCACAGAACACTTGAAAGAGACAAATATCTTTGCTCATCCTCAAAAGTGGCCTTAGTTGATTTACATAGCCACACTGTCAGGAGAGTAGGGGTGGGGCCAGCCTTGGAGATGATGAAAGCCAGGGGGAAAGTCCTTAGTGGTTGTCTCATCATCATTTTTTCTCTGAGTTCAGGTTCCTTCTCTCAAATCAGCTTCTCCAAGAGGCTGGCACAAAGGCCACTGGTCACTTCCTGCTCAGAAATGTACATCCTCACTACTAGAGAACAGTTTTCTCTTTCTCTAGATTGAAAGTTCCCCAGAATGATATGTGAACTATGTCTCAGTTGAATAAACATTCTCCAAAGAGTTTGCTGAATGACAGCCTTTTGGCAGCCACTCTAGATGGGGGAGATAAGACATTAGAAGTAGATGGACAGTCCAAATATCAAATGGTCAGGGTATGACCACTCAACATGGAAGGGGGAGGTATAAAAAGGAATGTATGGAATGAGAGAAGAAGGTTGGTAATGGTTGTTAAGAATTGCCATCCATATTAAATGGTATTTAATTTAAATTTCACCACTGTCTTATCATTTAATCATAACTAGTATTGTGTATTGCAGGCAGTCTAACAAACTGGTTAAACACATGAGCTCTGGGGTCAGAAATACTCAAAATTGAATTTCAGTTCTGACATTTCCCAGCTTGGGGTCCTTGATGAAATAAGCTAATAAATGTAAATGCATAACACAGTTCATAACACACAGTATATGATTAGTAAATGTTTGTTTTTATTAGCAGCTATAGAAAAAGATAATTTAAAACTTCCTTCTACAGAAAAGTGAATCTCAGAAAGTTCCACAGATTAGTATATTGTTGAAGGGGTTCAAACCCGTCTCTAATTTCAAAGCCACTCAACAGCCTCCCCCACATCCTCCTTTATCACCACCTTAAGACATGAGTAGGTGTGATAAGTACTAAGCTTTATGTCACATCCTTCTTCTATGCCTTAATTAAAGCTCTTCATATTAATTTTTCCCTAACTTTCAAATTCAAGGGTCATTCATAGTTCTTCAACAATAGAAATTCAACAAACACTTTTTTTGAGGTAAACAATAATTATCTAACTTAAAGTTTAATTAAGTAAGTGAAATTTGCAGAAGTCCTGCATTCCACACATTAACTCAAGGATTATCCACTCAACAATTTCTTGGCCACCACCTATAATGTATGAAGCATTGGAGTAGGTGCATGTGAAATAATAAAATAAATCAAACAATGTCCCTACCCTAAGGAGCTAGTGATCAGATAAGCGTTCTGCTCAGTTTTTAGCTGTGTGACTTTGAGCAAATCATGTAACTTTAAAGCCTTGGTTTCTTCCTTTGTGAAAAGGGAAATAAAATAATATCTGTCTACCTGTATTAGTCCTGGCAGGCTAACAGCTACAACAAACCCTTAGATTTTAGTGCCTTAGCACATTAAAAGTTTATTTCTCATCAAGGCCAGGACTCAACAAGGAATTGGGGTGCCCAGGGTGCAAAATTTAAGGAGGCACTCATTCTGCATTTGCCTGGCATTGAGAGGAAGTGACTACTTAAATTTTCCACCCTAAATGCCTTATTCACCTAAGTCTAGTCCTGGCTCTGTTTCTTGTTTCACAGGAGAATGTGAGTCAGCAGGGGTTTCTCTGTCTCACATTGCTATTTAGGGACTCAGAACACTTCCATCTTGTAGCTCTTACCACCTGTTGATCTTTACAGCATTCTCCATTCAGCTGGCATATGGGGCAAGAAGCGAGGATTGCATACAGGAGTTTTTCTTATGGTCTATTCCTAGAAGTAGAATATATCCTTTTGCTCACATTTCATTGACTAGATCTCCATCTCATAGCCAAAGAAGGCTGAAAATATTAGTCTAGCTGTCTACTGAGGAAGAAGAGAAAATGGACATTGGTGAGTCTGATAGTCTCTGCTACCCTATCTTTCACACAAGAGTGTATGGGAATCAATTTAGATAATAAGCAAAGGTGTTTCATAAATGCTACAATGTATTCAGTGTAGATATTGCCTATTATTTAAAAAATATTCTTATGACTTAGTGTAGTATAGGACTAGTGCTATATGAGAGCCCTAAGCAGTGATTTGGGTACACATGGGAGGAAGAGACGGTAGATGAGATGAGGTCCAGCAGAGGATGTATGACAGAAGGATGGACAGAAATCTGATAGGTGAAGAGGTGGGGTGGGGCATACCAGGATGAAAATATGTGTGACAAGCAGCTGTGACTCATATGGCCCAGATCAGTGAGAACTGAGAGAGAAGAGCTCAGGGCAGCAACCAGATCCTTCTTAAACCATGGCTGCACTTGCCCTCTGCTCACCCAAACTTCCACCCTAAGATTCTATGCCCAGCCCTAATCCTAAGAGGCATTTGTTTTCCTTTTTCTCACTGCTTCCCCTGATTCTACTTTGTAAAACTTCTAAAAATTATCTCGCAAGGCAGGACTTCCTTTGGAAAATCTAAGAGGTGAGGACCCTAAAAGAGCCAAGACAGAACCTCTTCAGCAGTTGGAGGAGGGCAAATGTTGGGGAAATAAAGCATTGTTGTTATTATTCTAATTTTATTAAACTGCTCTATTACTAGTGGCAGCATAGCATTGAGTCAGAAACTAAGTACTGCAACTTAAGACATGTGCAGCTCTCAGGCATGTGAAAACCTCAGATGACTTGGGTGGAGAAGACATAAACCCCCAGAGTCAGATAGCCTGCAGTCAAAACCTATGTTCACGTCTGGCCTCCAAGGTATCCCTTTGTTATGGCATTGCATCAGGCTTCTCTAGTGTTGATGAAGAATCAGACAAATGAGAACAACCTGCTGCCAAGGGGCCTACACAAGTTGGAGGAGAACTTCAACCCTTCAGGATTAACCTGATCCCTCCAGGAAGGCTCATGATTAAAGTGCAGTTGAACTTAACCTAGATGAGCTTACCCAGCCTGAGCTGGCTGTGATGGCCTGGGCCTTCTGAAAGTATGAAAAGACTTGTAAGGATCAGAGGACCTACATTTAGAGCAAACCTAAACTTCTTGGGCATGCCACTGACTCTCAGTTTACATGGAATTCCATGGTGATCCAAAAAGAGGCTAAGTTCTGATCCGTGGGTTCCTCCCAGTGACACAAAAAGAAGAACCAAGTTACAAAACATGGTCAGTCCCAATAAGGACCAGAGAACCCAGGGGAAGGTATGCAACCTAAAGTAAACACATTAGGACTGGTGAGTAGAGGTTTAGTATGAAAATGCTAGGCTTTTTCCTAAAAACACCTTAAAATGTTGGTCAGTGCCATGGAGGACAGCACCAGTTCTATGCCAGTTTCCCACCTTCTCAGCTCCAAAAGGCCCCAGGTAGCTCAAATTTAACACTTATTAACTCAGTCTTGCCCTGTAGTGAGCCACATCTGATCAAATCAGAGTTTGCATCAGGGGCCCATTTCTCACCAGTGGAGGGGGTTTAAGATGACTTTATTCTAAGGTAAGTTTCCTAAGGCCTGTGCATGGCCACTAAGGCACAGCTTTTTCCCTAGACACCGCCTGCATAGCCAACTCTATGTGCTATACCTGCTCACATGGAGGTCTCTACCCAACCATCACATGGTTCTGTCTCTGGTCTGTCATCCATTGGCCAAGTTTCTGTTCCAAATCAAATGGGGTTTCCAAGGTCACAGAGTTATCAAAATCTTGTTTGATTTTGCATGTAGAAATTCCTGCTAGTATGAGATGCTGTGTTTACTAGTCTTTGTCAGGGTTCTCTAGAGAAAAAGAACCAATGGGCGAGATCTGTAAATATGAGATTTTTAAAGGTGTCTCATGTAACCATGGGAATGGAAGAGTCCAAAATCCATAGGACAGACTGTGAAGCTGGGGCTCCAATGAATGGTCTGGATGAACTCTACAGGAGAGGCTTGCAGGCTGAAGTAGCAATGAAAGTCTCTCTTCTCCCTTAAAAGTCTTCAACCAATTGGATTATCTTGTCATGGGGGACACGCTTCAGTTGATTGTAGATGTGATCAGCCACAGATACAATCAACTAACTGATGACTTAATACATCAGCCTTCCAGTTTATCAACCAGCAACGAAATATCCTTGCAACAATGGTCAGACCATTGTATGCCTAACCAAGACAACTGGGCATAATCATTTGGCACCAGACACCAGAACCTAACCATCACACAGGCCCTGAGGAGCATGGATGTATCCTTCTCAGCTCTATGTAAGGTAACGTGTGTCCAAATCAAGATGGGCCTTGGCTGCCAATACAGGGCCAAATAATGATGACAATAACAAGTTGATATCAGACTGTGTTGGGATGAGCTCACACAGGAATCTTTAACTTTTTTGTCATGGTATTAAATTGCATATACTTTCTAATATGTTCCACTAATTTTAACAAATGAAAAATTGTTACAAAAATTTCTTATTCTCTAAGCTCTTATGAAACAATTTGCATTTAAAGGTGTCTTAAGTGGTAATATTTCTCAACTACTATTACTGCTGGGATTTAAATTGCATATAAATTAAAATGCTAAAATGTGGATAAATATAACATAATCAGTAAGATTTATTCTCTGTAACTGTACAAGAAATACTTTAATTTAGAATTTTCCTCAGTTAAACTATGCTTTAAGGTATTACAAAAGAAATTAAATACCTATTTATATTAATACCATATGTTTTCTCTTTTTTTGTTGTTTTCTTATTAAAATAAGATCATGAAGTGTGAGACACCCAACTTCATTCTTCCTTTCAAGATGGCTTTGGCTATTGAGGCCCCCTTACCCTTCTATATAAATCAGAAGATTGGCTTTTCCATTTCTACAAAGAAAGTTGTTGGGAATTTTATTGGGATTGTATTGAATCTGTAAACCACTTGGGTAGAATTGACATCTTAATATTTGGTATTTCAGTCCAAGAACATGCAATTTCTATTTATTTAGGTCTTCTTTCATTTCTTTTAGCAATGTTCTGTAGTTTTCTATGTACAAGACCTTTTTATTTTTGGTTACTTTAATTATTAGGTATTTGATTCTTTTAGTTGATGTTGTGAATGAGGTTTTTATTCTTGATTTCTTCTTCTAATTGTTCACTATAAGTTTATAGGAATACTACTGATATATGCATGTTCATCTTGTATTCCACCACTTTGCTGAATTCATTGATTAAATTGAGGAGATTTGTTATGGATTTTTTTTCAGGATTTTATGTATATGTCATTTGCAAATAAGGAAAGTTTTTCACCTTCTTTCCAATTTGGATTCTTTTATTTCTTTTTTTTTGCCTAATTCCTTTGGCTTGAACTTTCAGTACAATGTTGAATAATAATGGTGGCAGTGGGCATCCTTTTCTTGTTCTTGACTTTAGTGGGGAAGCTTTCAATCTTTACCATTAAATAGGATGATAGCTGTGGTTTTTCATATAGGTCATGTATCACGTTAAAATGTTTCTTTCTATTCCTTGTTTTTAAATGTTTCATCAAGAAGGATGTTGGATTTTATGATATGCCTTTTCTCTCTCAATTGAGATGGTCATGTGGTTTTTATCCCTCATTCTGTTAATGTGGTGAATTATTTTCTTATGTTGAACCACCCTTGCATACCAGGATAAATCCACCTAGTCATGGATTATACTTATTTTAATGTATGTTGGCTTTGATTTGTTAGTATTCAGTTGAGGGTTCTATATCTGTATTGATAAAATACATTGGTCTGTAATTTTCTTTCCTTGTAGTATCTTTATCAGGCTTTGGTATAAGGGTGATTTGGGCCTCATAAAATGATTTAGAGAATGTTCCCTCCTCTTCCATTGTTTGGAAGAGTTTGAGCAGAATTAGTGTAGATTCTTGGAATTTTTGTTAAAATTTCCTTGTGATGTCATCTGGTCCTGTGCCTTTCTTTGTTGGGAGGTTATGATTACTGATTCAATTTCTTTACTAGTTTTGGTCTGCTGAGTTCTTTTAGTTCTTCTTGAGTCAGTGTAGGTAGGTAGTTTTATTGTTTCTAGGAATTTGTCCATTTCATATAGATTATTTAATTTGTTGGCATAAGTTTATCATAGTATCCTCTTAAAGTCCTTTTTATTTCAGTGAAGTTAATAGTAACATCCAATTTTTTATTCCTGAATTTAGTTATTTGTGTCCTTTCTTTTTTTCTTCATCTGTCTAGCTAAAGGTCTGTCAAATCTATTCATCTTTTCAAAGAACCAACTCTTGGCTTTGCTGATCCTCTCTGCTTTTTTTAATTCTCTATTTTATTTACCTCCATTCTAATATATGTTATTCCCTTCCTTCTACTTGTTTTGGGAATAGTTTTCACTTTCTCTAGTTCTAATTTTGAGGTTAGGTCTCTGATTTGAAATCTGTCTTTTTTGTAATGTAAGCATTTACAGCTATAAATTTCATTCTCAGCACTGCTTTTGCTGCATCATATGTTTTGGTATGTTGTGTTTTCATTTTCATATACTTAAAGATATTTCCTAATTGCTTTCACAATTTCATTACCTATTGGATATTTAAGAGTACATTGTTTAATTTTCACATTTGTGAATTTTCTATTTCTCCTTCTGTGATTGATGTCTAGGTTCATTTCATTGTGGTGAGAGAAGACACATTGTATGATTTCAATATTTTTAAACATATTTGATACTTGTTTTGTGACCTAAGATATGGTCTATTCTAAAAAGTGATTCATATGCACCTGAGAAAAATGTGTACTCTGTTTTTGTTGGTGAAGTGTTCTATATATACCTGTTAAAAGTCTAGTTGGTTTCAAATATCATTCAAGTCTTTTATTATCTTATTGATCTGTCTAGATGTTCTAGTCATTGTTGAAAATGATGTACTAGAGTCCCCTCCTATTAATGTAGAAATATTTCTTTCTTCATATCTGTCTGCATTTGTTTCATGTTTTTTTTTTTGGCTCTGCTGGTGGGTGCATTTATATTTATAATTTTTACAATTTCTTGTTGAATTGACCCCCTTTTCACTATATAATGACCATCTTTCTCCCATGTGACAGTTTTTTACTTAAAGTCTATTTAAATTGATATTAGCATAGCTACTATAGTTCTTTATTGGTTAAGACTTACATTGTTTATTTTTTCCATCCTTTCATTTTCAGCTTATTTATGTCTGAAATTAAGGTGAGTCTCTTGTAAACAGAACATAGTTGGGTCATGCCATTTAATAGTATATATCATACTAATATCAGGCTTTGACTGGAAATTTTAATCCATTTACATTTAAAGTCACTACTAAAAATAGAGGATTTTCTTCACCATTTTGCAATGTAGTCTTTGTAAGTGTAATATCTTTTTGTCCCTCAGTTTTTTTGTTAATGCCTACTTTCATGTTTATTTTTTGTATTGCACCATTTTGAACCCCTTGTCATTTCTATCTGGATATATTTTTTCATATATTTTCATGTGATTAAAATCTAACACCCCCAATATATAACAATCATATTTATTTTGACACCAACTTGACTTCAATAGCATACACACACATTATTCCTATACTCCTTCATCTCCTCACTCTTTTTGTACTTATTAAAATTATATCTTTGTATGCTGTATGTCTAAAATGACAGCTATATCATTACTTTTTCTGCATTTGTGTTTTAGCACCTGTAGGAAGTAAGAAATGGAGTTACATACCAAAAATTTGATACAATAGCACTGGCATTTAAATTACCAAAATGGTTGATTTGACTAGAGCCCTTTATTTCTTTGTGCATTTTTTTTTATTTTCCTGACACTGTCTAGTGTCTTTTCCTTTCAGTTTGAAGAGCTCCCTTTAGCATTGCTTGTAGGGCAGGTCTAGTGTTGATGAGCTTCTTCAGCTTTTGTTTACCTGTTAATCTCTTACTCATTTACTCATTTCTGAAAGAGAATTTTCTTGGATATAAAATTCTTTTATTTGGCTTCTTTTTTCTTTCAGTACTTTAAGTATTTCAACTCATTGCTTTCTTTACTCCATAGTTTCTGAAGAGAAATCAGCACTTAATCTAATTGGGACTCCCTTGTCCATAAAATGATGCTATTGCCTTATAGCTTTCACAACTCTCCTTGCCCTTTGCATTTGAAAGAATCATCAGCATGTGCTGGGATGTACTTTACTTCATATTCTTCCTGTTTGTTGTCTGGGTTTCTTGGATATGCATAGTCATGTCTTATGGTAAATTTGCAAAGTTTTCTGGCATTATTTCTTTGAATATCCTTTCTGTCCCTTTCTTTTTTGTCCTTCTGGGACTCCTGTGATGCATATATTGAGGTGCTTCATGGTGTCCCAGAGGTCTCTCCAGCTATTTTTGCTTTTTATATATTTTTTTCATTCTGCTCCTCAGTCTGATTCATTTCAATTGTCATAGTTTCAGGTTAGCTGTTTCTTTCTTCTGCCAATTTGCTATTGACACCTTCCTGAGTATGTCACATCTCAGTCATTTTGGTCTTCACCTCCAGCAGTCCTGTTTAAAATTTTTCTTTCTTCATGGAGAGTCTCTTGTTTTTTGTTCTTTCTTTCCTGATAGTCTTTAGTTCTTTTTCTTTATTTTCTTTCATCTCTTTGAGCACATTAATGATCATCTATTAAATGTCTTTGTCCAGTATGTCCACAGTGTGGTCTTCTACAATGATGTTTTCTTGATCTATCTTATTCCTCTAATGGGCCATCATATATTATTTCTTTGATTGTCCTATAATCTTTTATTGCACACTGTGCATTTTAATATTTGAAAATATTAACTCTGGGATTTATTCTTTGAGATGTTTATTTCTTGAGTTTCTAACCAGCTGATGATATGACAGAGGTTTATTTTGGTATTGAGAGTTAAGAAAACCAAGCAAACCTAAGCAAAAAACATCTTCCACTGTCTTTGCAAATTGCTTTTGCACTGGTTGTTGCTCTCCTTTGGAGTTCTTTATTAGGAAGTTCAGCTCAAGGCAAATCAAAGTGAAGGGTCCTCCCTGTGTCTTGTCCTGGGCCTGATCTTGCTAATGGCCTTAGGAGTTCTCTTTTTAACAGGAGTTTGAATGCTTCCACTACTTTCCAGGAAACAGAAGTTTTCCCTCTCCTGGCTCTTCTGCACTGCAATACTTTTGCTGATAAGCCTTAGTCCAGGCTACCACTTCAATTGTTTCTTATAGGCTTTCATTGTCTCAAACTACCTTTGTCTTGCCACAAATTCTTAGAGAGGGGTCCCACTGGAGAGGAATTTCCAAAGTTACTCTTTCAGAGCACCTGGCTCCAAACTGCTCTGGGAAGGGGTTAAGAGATGAGACCAGTAAGAATACTAGGTGCTTCTTCCAGTGTTCTCCAAATCTGTACTTTCTTGATGTGTCCCTTGCCTAGCCAATTCAGACCTTCAATTATCCTCTGCATCTCTGAGGGAGCAAATGTACTGTATTTAAGTCTGTTTTCCTGCCTCTTCCAGGTGGAGGTTGGCACAATGGCTGACCTCACAGCTGGGCCCCAAGTGATCTGAAGTAGCTCATTAAAAGCAGTGAACAGCAAGTGTGACCTGCCCACTTCTCTGATCTTGGGGAATTGGATTTTTCTGTCCCCCTCTGACACCATTAAGCTATGCCAATGACCAGACCCAGCTCCTGCCTGCTGCAATGGTGGGCTGGCAACTGCCAGGCAAAGAGAGCATTTTGCTAGTATTTACCAGCATTTACCAGCCTCTTCCTCTGGCTCTTCTTTGGATACTACACAGTGTCCTACTGGATTCCAGAGTTTCATATACTTTATTCAGACAGTTTCTGCCTGTTTAGTAGTTCTCTGGTGAATCGCTGCAGGAAACTCCTGCTTTGCCACAGTCCCACAATTCCAGGAATATAGAGTTTTGTTGTTCCATTTGGGTTGATTATTGAGACCATTAAGTGTAGCAAATCAAGCTTTACAGCTTAACCAAGGGAAAGCTAGATGCAATGTTTCCTGAGTAAACTGAAAATAAGAATATTATACACACTCGTTGGACAATGATAAAGTGAAAAAGCAGCCCTGACAGAGGTCTGCCACTCAAAGAAAACATGTGAACATATTTCTGTTGAAAAGAAGGATGTTCACAGAACTCTATCAAGACCACCTCTATAATTCTTTTTGAACATGGCAAAAAAAAGTGTATTGTCCAAATGACAAAATAACAAAACATCCCGTTTTCCTGGCTGTTTTAGCTTGCTAGCTTCCAGAATGCAATATACCAGAAATAGGATGGCTTTTAAAAGGGGGGAGTTTTTAAAGTTGCAGGTTTATAGTTCGAAAGCCATGAAAATGTCCCAATTGAAGCAAGCCTATAAAAAATGTCCAAATTAAGGCACCAAGAGGTTACCATCAATCAAAAAAGGCCGATGAAGTCCAGGGTTCCTCTCAGCTGGAAAGGCACATGGTGAACATGGTGATGTCTGCTAGCTTTCTCTCCAGGCTTCTTATTTCATGAAGCTCCCCTGGGGGCAATTTCCTTCTTCATCTCCAAAGGTTTCTGACTGCGTGGGCTCTATCATGCTGAAGCTTTTTCCAAAATGTTTCCCCTTTTAAAGGATTCCAGTAAACTAATCAAGACCTACCTAGAATGGGTGGAGCCACATCTCTCTCTAATGAAAGATTAATACCCACAATTGGGCATGTCATATCTCTGTGGAGATAATCTAATCAAGTCCCAGCCTGCGATATTGAATAGGGATTAAAAGAAAACCCCCACAAGATTGGATCAGGATTAAAATATGGCTTTTCTAGGGGTACATAATCCTTTTAAGCCATCATACTGGCTAATATGACTTATTGATGCTTTTTTAAAGATTAAAAGAAAATATACAACTTTAGTACTCCATTCTTCCCATCTCCTGGTTAGGATTGATTAGAACATCCAAACATAATGTTACCCCCACTTCCTGACATCAACCAAAACAGAGTACACCCACATATTGGGGATTGAGTCACATTCCCCACAAAAGGCATGCTTATGTCCAATGCTTGGTCTGTGGGTGCAAACCCATTTGTAAATAGAACCTTTGAAGTTGTTATTATTAAGATATGCTCAAATTGAGTGAAGGTGGGCTTTAATCCATTGTGGCTCAAAGGAAATTGGTCACAGAAAAGAGGCCATGAAAAGCTATAAGCTGGAAGGGAAAAAAGAGGACATTGGCATGGGATAGAAAAGCCAAAGAACCCCAAAGATTGCTGGCAGCCAGTCCCAGAACACCGCAGTCTTTTGGGAGAAAATATAGCCTTGCTGATGCATCAATTTGAACTTCTCTTGCCCTCAAAATCAAGAGTCAATACATTTCCATTCCATTGTCTAAGCCAACCCATCACCCGAACCCTCCCCCAAATGGTCTTTAACATGAGTCTACATCCTATAGTAGTAGGTCCTTCATAATACCCTCTTACTGAGATACCTCACAACTCCCCGTGGTGTATTTTCTCCCTATATGTGGACTAGCCAATAAATCCAAATTTGTTTGACTCCAAGTATGTTCCTAGTCAGCTCTAATTGAGGGGCATCAATAACAGAAATATGCTTCCTTGATGTTCATTCAACTGTTCTGAACTGGGAGAGTAATGCATTCCTAAGAGACATTTGGGAATGGTATGGTACTTTTAGTTGTTACAATAACAGCATAACTTGGGCATTTGATGGAGACCAGCCAGGTAGTGGAACTATCTCATATAAACTATGTCTGCCTAAAACAGGAACAATGCTGGGAATTACTAGCTCACTGATCATTCCTAAGAAAACTCAGTAAGTGTTAAGTCCACACATCAGTCCTTCTGGACATAAACAATAACTGCAAGTCTCCTTCTATTCCATACCATTCTATAGGACATTTCTTGGCTTGGCTCCCTGTTGCCATTTGGGCAGGATCTACCTCACCAGTAGTATAAAAGTGAAGGAAGTCTTGTGGGTATTTGCTAATTCTCCCATTCAACAAACATTGACTGTACATGTTACAATGTGCCAGGCAGTGTGCCAGGTTTGAGATACCAAGAGAAAAATGTATGACTGTCTCCTTTATGGAGCTCAGAGTTCACTGAGGGTAGACAGATCTTATAATGCAATGTAATGTGATGGTAAGAGAAGCCTGCATGAGGTGCTGAAGTGGTGGGTAAAAGGGAGGGGAGCTCTAGGAAGGGAACATGGTAAAGGGAAAACTACCAAGGAACAGCTACTTAAGCTAAGATAGAAAGCACAGGTTTTCCAGGCAGAGAAAACTAGCAGTTAATGAAAATATGAAACACATGGTGTGCTTGGGAAACAAAATATGAGATAGCTGCTAAATTAGATGTAATCTTGGGGAGTCAGAATAGACAGATCATGAAAAGCCTGCTTCTGGACACCACCAGCGTTTCTTTACTCATGGACCCGCATCACTACAACCTCTGCTTCGTCATCACATCTTGTCTAATTCTGACTCTCCTGCTTCCCATTCTTCAATTATAAGGACTCTTATGATGACATTGACTCTGCCCAGATAACCCAGGGTAACCTCCCCATCGCAAGATCCTTAACTTAATCATATCTGCAAAAATCCCTTTTGCCATGAAGGTGACATACTTACAGACTCTGGGGAATAGGACATGGATATACCTGGGGGAGGGGGCATTATTTAGTCTACCACAGCCAATATACAGAGTAATGTTCACTGTAACACAGAAGTGCACAAAGCAAAAACTGTTATGTGTAAAAACAGCATGAAGACAGCTCCAGCCTTTTTCTAAGGGATATGGACTTGATAATAAAGAGCAGTGATGTGATCAGGTTTATATTGCAGCTAATGGTAAGGATGAGTTGGAGGAGAGAGGGAGGGCTATTTCTTTGAAGTTAACCATCCTCATATTGGTTTAAGTCTCCCATTACCAAAAAGGACAGTGTACTAAATCTTTCTGTGAGTAGGTTCAGGAAATAATAAATGCAACACCAGTCTTAGATTATTTCCATAAATCTAACTCTTGGTCTCATCTTACATCAGGGAAGTTTTGCTTCTTCCCTTGGCCACCTTCCAGAGGTTTGAGGCAGCCTTTGTTTCTCCCAGATCATGGCCTCTTAATCTCTTTCATCCCCCATGGAGCCTTCATGAAAGGAAGATTCCAGGGTTGTGAACTAACAAAAAGAGCTTCAGTTAATTTATTGAACATTTTTGGCTCAATTTATTGACAGTCTCCATCAGGCATTCCCCTAGCTGCAACCACGTACATTACTTTAAGACCTTCAACAAGTATTTGAGGTGGTTGCTAATGCAGTATCTCCATCTCACATTGAGAACTAAGTTTCAGACAGGTCATGGGACTTTTTCAAAGCAGCCTGGTAAAGCCAGTTTTCCTGATTGTGAATCCAACGCACTTTCCACTGCAACACAATGTCCCAAATGCCAAAGTTGGCTTGCACATCAGCTCCTACTGTGACCCTGGAAGGCATAAACGGAAAAATTTGATTATGGGCAAATACTGTAAAATAGTTCCAATATTTTACTATCATTATTATTATATTTCAAAAACCTTCATTGATTTTGTTCATAGAAAAGAGTAATGAAGGTTACTCACTGGTGGCCTTATTGTCCAAAGCAGTTTGTAAATCTTTTCTTTGCAAGAATGAGAGTAGAAGGCATTTTGTGTATGCATTGTGATTGGATATGGGAACTTTTTTCAAGCGGCTTCTTGTATGGCCCCACTTATGCCTTCGATGATACTAAGGCAGGGGAGGACATCTCTTCCACGTGGTGACATTGAGGCGTCTGTGTTTCAGGAAGTCTGTGACTTACTCAAGGTCACTCAGCCCAACATGTGAGGTTCCCCAGCTTGCCAGAAAAGCAGTAAGCATCAAAGCCACAAGCTCTTTGCTCTCAGCATTCTAAAAATTTCCTTTGGTAATATGACATGTAAAAATGAAAAGAATATGAGCTCTGAAGCCAGGTAGAACTACTGCATTTCTCTCCAGTTCTACCCTGTAGAGCAGGGAAAATGCCCACTTTGCTAAATTGAGAGGATTAAGTGAAATAACGTGTGTGAAGCACCAGCGCAGTGCCTTTTACAGAGTGAGGAGGTGCTGAACAAATGGCAGTTCCTTTTCCTCTTTCCAGCCAACACACGATCTCTAGAGCTTACCCCTCAGCCGGTTTCAGTGTGTGGCTGACACTGGTGAGGAATAGATTTTCCTCGCTGACATTTCATCTCCACCCGCAGATTTCTGTTTCACCGAGCCTGGGAATAGCTCAAGTAGGCTGTGACCTCGGCAAGCACCCTTGAGAGGCTCTTGAGGTGCCTTGAGAAATTGCACAGGAGGCGCTGTGCATCTGGGCTGGATCTATTATTCATGCATGCATGTTTCCGAGAGCACAGTAATTTAGAGTCTCTTAGAGAGCACACTCTGCAGCAACCATAAACCACGTTCCATGTGCTCCAGGGGAAAATTATCTTTTCCTTGCTTAAGTGAGGGGTCATGTGAGAGGATTCACACAGATTAAGCAGGGGAGCAAGGAGGTGGGCGGGAGGCTGTCCAGTACTTTCCAGACAAGAACTGCCAGACTCCTGCAATGGGTTAAAGCTCCACTGTTGCCATTTTTTTTCTGGATGACCTTCCAGAGTTTCCGTTCCCTAATTTGTAAAATGAGACACTAGGACTAGACATTCTTAAAGTTATGCGAGTCAAACTTAGCTCTAGTGGACCCCCTGTTCAATCCCTTGCTCCCTGCATGACCCTACAGCAAGAAACTAAATCCTCTCCACAAGTAAATAGGCTAATTGGTGCCTGTCTTTAGTGTTTCAAGAATCAGAAACAATATACAGCACCTGGTACATTGAGACAAGCCTATATGTATGTGTTGTGTGTGTATTTATAATTTATATCTTCATAATTCTAATTTTTATAAAAGGATACATGGTCTTTATGTCTACAGAGAATATAACACATGCTGAAGCACAGAATTCCAGAAACTTTACCACTGAGATGGCAAATTAACAAACAGTAATTCATGCTATACATAGTAAGGGGTGAAGATGAAAATAAATGAAAATAAAGGATGGTGCACCCATCTATTTTGAGTTGCTTGAAATAAGATTAGGAAAATGCATGGAAAGAAATTTTGGACATATGGTCAGTGCTGATTTCCAGTTTTATTTATTTATTATTGTTATAACATGAAGAATCCGGGTGTGGCTGCAGTCCTTTTCTCCTGCTGCAGTGCCAGATTCTCATCTCCATTCCCCCCAGTGCTCCGCTCCTCTGCAGAGAATGAAGGGCAGTGCTGGACGTTTAGCTGGGATTGAGGCTTCAGCAGCCCCAGGTGTGTCCTGTGCCCTGGCGCTGGGACTGTGCCGGGGACTGGCCAGAGCCTCCTGCCTCCGGCTGAAGACCTGACTTACCGCAAGCCCCTTTATGGCTCTCCGGGGATTTCCTCTTCCTTCAAGCCCAATCCTGTCAGAATGTTTCCTCTTTTACCATTGGACCCAGACTCGGCCTTTTCTCAAGTTTTCCTTGTGCTTACGGTGATGCAGACTGCTCGTGAAAGCTTCTGGCTTAAATGCAGAGCCTGAGGTAAGAGAACAGCACTGCCCAAGCCTGAAAACTTGGAGTTCAGTTGGGTTTGGTGACGCCAGCACCAGGGCGGACAGGAGGCAGAGCATGGGGGTGCTCCACAGATAGGTGAACGCTGAGGTTTCATTCTTCTTGAATGTGGAGTTTCTTGCACTCCTCCCTGCTCAGACAGTCCCCAGGACATCAGAGAGTTACACTGGGGCAATCCTAAGAGCCAGAACGTCCCTCTTTAGTTGCTGAGGGTGTTTGTTTTATCTCTCTCCAGCCTACACAAAAAATAATCCATCTGTATAAGTAGCATTCTGAAATTCTTACATTTTTAAAGTTATATAGAACCTCAAAGATCATCTTTTCCAATTCCCTCATTTAACAGACCAGGAAACCCAGGTCATTCTCAAGATCACACAAGGGAAGCCTGAACTAAAACCTGGATCGGATCTCTTTACCATGCCCTACACTCAAAGAGTCACACAGATTATGGTACTACCCCCGTTGGCCCCATTTTATTACTTGTTTGGGCATACGTGAGATTTGGAAGAGGCTGAAATCTCCAAAATACTGGTGGTAAGAGCCTCAAAGGGGGAATGGTTATTTTACTGGCTGTTTTTGATCACTGGATTTTGCTTCCAGGCTAGCATGGTTTGGGAAAATGAATGCCTGTCACTCCAACAGCTGTAGTTTGAGGCAACTCCACACTGTGATAGAAAGCATTGATCTCTGAGGTCCGTTTAACATTTTAATTAATCTTTGATTAACATCCCTCAGCCACAGAGGGTCTCCATGACCCCTCAAGCCATCCTAGGTTAGCTCCTCACAGGCTCAGGCAGCTGGAAGGTCAGCCATCAGGCATTTCCAGGCCAAGAGCCCTCACAGGGGCTCAGTTAAAACAGTCCAGGCAATTCTGCACTGTCCACCTGGGAGGCGAGACTCATCCAGAAGCTTCTCAGTTTACTGTGCCCTTTATGCATGATGGAGAACAAAGGCTATCCAATCTCCTGGAAGAGAAATGGTGCAGCCCTGTGAGAGGGCTCTGTGATGCCATAAGAAACACTCTGAATCCCACCTTGATACTTCTAGAGTGGACTTCGCCAAGATCCTCTGAACTAAGGTCAAGACTTTATAAGGGTAACAATAGGATCAGCTACAAAGAAACTGAACTTGCCTGATATAAGTTTACACACAGTAATTATAAATAATATGTTGGAATTATTTCAGATTGACCCAACAACTTCTTTAGAACATTAGCAACGTCCTGAGTCATCAAGGTGCTATATGTCTCAGTTTGTGTTGGGGGTCTTGTTTCTGGGCCACCACTCATTGAATGAATGCATATTTATTAAGTGGGCACCACATGACAGGCATGACACTAGCTTCCACTGTTGGAGTCATGAAAAGAGCACAATGCCTGTTGACAAGGAGTTCCCTGACTTGTGTGGCATGAGAACCACAAGCAGGCAGGTTCAGTACTGGGTGATGAGGAACATAAAGGTAGATGATCCCATGACTCCTGAAAGAGCACTGAGGCATCTGGAGACATTTCTCTGGGCAGATCTTATCTAAACAGAAGTCTGAAAGACAAACAATAGATGTGCAGATGAAGGTAGGAGAGCACACAGAAGGGAAGACCCATTAGAGAGGCATGGAAGGGAGAAATAGCATGGGGAGTTTGGGAAACACTGCAATGGATCAGGATGACTTGAAAACAGATCTGGAGTTAGAAGAGTGGAAAAGAGAAGGCTAGACAGCAGCCAGGGCATGAAAGGTCTTAAATGCCAGGGTAAGGAATATAGAATCTATCAAGAAGGAAAGCCAGAGCCATTAATGGGTTTAAGAAGGAGCAATGCAATCAGATTTACTCTTTAGAAGATCCCCCTAGCTCCAACATGGAGAATGGGTTAGGGGTGATGGGGAAGTTTGGGGAAAGGCAAATGTGTTAGGAGTAATCAGGGTAAGAGAGAAAGGTAGCTTGTATTATATATGTGGCAATGGGAATGGAGAGGTGGACAGATTCAAGAGCTATTAAGAAGTCTGAATCCATAGCCAAAGGTGACTGATTGCAGAGCTGGGGAAGGCTACTTAGCCATCTGCTTTTGAATATTGTATTTTTCCACCTAAGAGTGGTTGACTAATACAAATGTCCATGTCCAAATTCTGAAATTCACCCTCTAAGGGTGGATGGCACTGTCCCTCTAGATAAAAATCAGTGACTTAAGCTACAACCCAGTCTTTAGAGTACAGTATACTGAGTCCTTGACTCAGGTCTTTCCAACATTGGAAAGTGCTCCCCTTCCACAAGTTTCTTATTTGCTCTGAGGCAGTTTCTTTATCTATAAAATAAGAACAAGCAATTCTAAATTGTGATGCTGATATAAAGATTAAATAAACTAACGACATGCAGCTCATACAGGGAGGCTTGGGGCATAATGGTTGCTCCAGAAATATTAGTTTTCTTTCCCTACCCCTCCATATAGCCAATGTAACAATTTTTTGTTATTAGAAAAGTTATAGATTTACAGACATATCATGCATAAAATGCAGAGTTCCCATACACCACCCTGTTATTAACACCTTATATTAGTGTGGTACATTTGTTACAATTCATGAAAGAACATTTTTATAATTGCTCTATTAACCATAGCCCATTATTTACAATAGGGTTCAGTTTGTGTTGTAAAATCCTATTTTTCAAAATTTTTTTATTCTAGTAACATATGTACAACCTAAAATTTCCCCTCTTAACCCATATTCACATTAATAGTTCAGTACTGTGGATGCTATTCACAATGTTGGCTACCATCACCACCATTCATTACCAAACTTTACTATCAACCCCAATAAAAGCTCTGTATAGTTTAAGCATTAACTCCTCATTCCCCAATGTTCCATTTTTGCTTCCTTGATGCTACTTTACACGTTAAATCTGCATCAAGTGGTTGCTTATTTTACCAAGTAAGCTTTGGGGTAGTCATCCCTTACAGTGAGCCCCATTGAGTCATACTCTTGTATAATCCCTCTCTCCTTGAGTGTGGCAGAAGCAGTGACTTGCTTCTCACCAAAAGAATATGGCAAAGGTGATGAGATTATGTTGCATTACATGGCAAAGATGAAGGTGCTTTTCATATGTAAAGTGCCCAATCAGTTTGCCTTTAAGTAAATCAAAAGGAAGATTGCCCTGGGTGGGCCTGACCTAATCAGGTAATTAGCAAAAAAGGGCTTAAGCCTTCCCTGAGTTCAGAGACAGAAACTAGCACAGAGATGCACCTGCTATCCTTAAAGAAGAAAGTTGCCATCTTGTGAGAGGGCCATGTGACAAAGAATTGCCAGTGACTTGCAGTGGATGAGCGCAACTTGTGCCCAACAGCCAGCAAGAAAATAGGGACAAGGTAATTCTATGCATAACTATGTGTACTTGCAGGAAGACACAAAAATCCAAAAAGGAGCACAGCCCATCTGAGACCTTGATTTATGCCTGAGCAGAGGACCCAGCTAAGGCATTCCCAGATTCCTGCCCCACAGAAACTATGAGAAATAAATGTTTGCTATTTTTAAGCTGCTAAATGTGTGGCAATTTGTTACACAGCAACAGAGGGTCAGAACAGTTTTTAAAGCATATTTCTGCTTTGTGCCTGTTCTAGTTTGCTAGCTGCTGGAATGCGATATACCAGAAAAAGAATGGCTTTTAAAAGGGGGAATTTATTAAGTTGCAAGTTTACCGTTATAAGGCTGTGCAGATGTCCCAATTAAAGCAAGTCTATAGGAATGTCCAAATTAAGACCCGAAAAGAAGTTACCTTCATTCAAGAAAAGCTAATGAAGTTCAGGGTGAACATATGGTGAACATGGTGATGTCTGCTAGCTTTCTCTCCAGGCTTCTTGTTTCATGAAGCTCCCCAGGGGGTCATTTCCTTCTTCATCTCCAAAGATCTCTGGCTGCATGGGCTCTGTGGCTCTGTAGCTTTTTCCAAAATGTCTCCTTTTTTAAAGGATTCCAGTAAGCTAATCAAGACCCACCTGGAATAGGTGGAGTCACATCTCCCTCTAATCAAAGGTTAATACCCACAATTTGGTGTGGCACATCTCTGTGGAGATAATCTAATCAAGTTTCCAGCCTACAGTACTGAATAGGGATTAAGAGAAACAGCTGCCTCCCCAAGATGGATCAGGATTAAAACATGGTTTTTCTAGGGTACATAACCCTTTCAAACTGACAGTGCCATTCATTATTTATTATCCCAACAGAGCCAGTAACTCCTTCTTGAATTTCATGGATAAATCTTGTTAGAAAACTCAGAGACTGGCATACGCTTGTTCTTCGTCTAATTTCTTCCAATAAACTGACCTCCACAGACTCATATGCAAGCTATCTAAGACCATGGATCATGGAATTCCTTTTTATTCTCAAGGAAGATGCATTAGAACTCTATTTGAGGGGAGTGGCAGATCTGAAGACCTCTTTGCGGGTGTGTATATATATATATATATAATTATTATTATTATTATGCATGGTCTGGGAATTGAACTCAGCTCTCCCTCATGGAAGGCAAGTTCTATCACTGAACCACCCGTGTACCCATAAATATTATTTTTATTTTAAAATAAATGTGACAAAGTCTAGCGAGTCATAATTTTCTTGGGGTAGAAAAGGCTTTCTCTAAAAGTAAAATTTGGACCCTGTGGACCTAAGACAGCAAACATCAATATGCACAAATTAAAAAAAATTTAAAGCATTAAGATCAGCAGTCACAAAACAGACAAGGATTGCATTTAAGATGAGAAGAAGGAGATATTGATAAAAATGCAGTGGGACATATTTGGGTAGAAGAAACACTGTGAGCAAAAATACGGAGGAAAAAAATATGGAGGAAGCATGCATTAAAATCAAGGAGATTAGATTAAAACTGAAAGATAGTTTGCAAGTAAAGGAGAAAGGAAAGCAATATTGAGAGACACTAACAGTTAAAATATAGAGGGCAAGGCCACAGAATGAGAATTTTTCAAAAGGAAAGTAACAGGCTAAAAAGTATACATCAGGAAAATTAATTTGGCAGAGTAGGATGGTTTGGAGGAAAAACCTCTAAAGTGAAGGTGGAGAGAAGCCTTTGTGTATCTAGATGAGTGGTAATATGAATTTGAATTTGTTGGAGCATGGTGGAAATGAAATAGAAATGAGAAATATAAATTTGTTAGGGATTCCTCCTGTACTAAAATTCCAAACCCTGTGAGTGTAAGAATCTTAATTCCATGTGATTAAGAGTTCATACTGCAGCCCCTCATTTCACAGAGAAAGATTTTGAGAATCCAGTAGGTTTTTCCCAAGGCCACACAGCAAATTAGTCACCAAGTCAGCATCAGTCATAGAATTGACAAATTGAAAGGAAACTATACGATCCTCTTGTCTGAAGCCATCTTCAACAGCATCTTAGTCCAGGGCTCTTACTACAATCCTATTGTACTAAGATTGTAATAAGATTTACTACAATCCCATGCTGTCAACTATGCTGAAGAAAATTTATATCATAAATCGATGATTCCAAATTCTTTACCAGACTTTTGTTTATTTATTACCATTTTTTTCTGAGCATCTCTTAAGATGTGAAACATGGCCTCCATTTGACAATGTCAAGTGTGGATCTGCCTACAATGGCATTGGGAGATAATACATTCCTCTTATGGGATTCATTGGCTGGATTTCACAGGATAGTTTATCAAAATCTTGTGGACTTTTCTTCTGGCTCTTTATCAAAAGCTTAAGAAAGACAGTCTATTTGCATGTTAAGACGAGGAAAAAGAACAACCATTTTAAATGATAAGAGTTGGAATTTATAAGGTTTTACAAAGTGTTATTTCTTTCACTGAGAGAAAATAAAAATGGGAGATAATAAGGAGAGGCAATGGTATTACAGATAACATCTTTTAGAGGGTTTTGAAACCTGGTATAATTTATCATTATATAAGATGCTTTGGTCTGCAAGATCAAAAGCAACTGATGTGATCTATCTACACACAGCCAATTGAATTGCCTCTTCAGAATCCTAGACAAACATTTCATTAGTTGCCATTCATCAGTAAATTGGGATGAAATGCCAAAACACTTCTTTAAAAAAGCTGGATTGCATTTCCTACATATGGTGCTTTAAAAAATAATCATTTATATTGCACTTTTCTTTTAAGTGTTCAAACTATGCTGTTTTCTAAATATTTGCATAATCTTCATGACCCTCTTTTTCAGTTACAAGTATTATTCTTTTCATTTCTTTGGGGAATGAGGGGGGAGGTACAAACTATTCCTACATAAGAAGTTGGTCTGAATTTAGCCAAGAAAACATGATTTCATGAAGAAAGCTTCAGTTCAATCAGACAATTGCTATGTTACTTTTTGCCTGAAGTTGGCCGGTGTTTGACCAAAATTACTCAGTAGCTACTGCCAAAAATCTAAAAGTGAGTTTGATGGATAGGTTTAATTTAATGTGACTACCTAGAGTTACATGTGAAGAAAAATTCTGAGATAACATTGTGGATTCAAAAATAGGAAAATGGTCAATTAGGCATATCATCTATGGCTTTGCATTGCACAGTTGGTGAAGCATTAGCCTTATATTTTCCATCCTTAACTGGAAGCAATGATGGAGTAAATGGGGTGTCCAGATTTCACAGTTTAGCAAACTGAAGATTTCTATTTCCAACCGAGTAAAGAATGTAGCTGCAGATTAATTGACAAGAAGATATTAGATTTAAAAATAAGTTGGTTTGAGGATTCTGGGAAGATGGCAAAGTACAAATGTCCAGGAATCAGTCCCTCCATGTATTAGTTAGGGTTTTCTAGGAAAACAAAAACAACAGGAGATATCCATAAATATGAGATTTATAAAAGTATCTCACACGACTGTGGGGATGCATGAGTCCAAATTCCGTATGTCTGGCCACAAGCTAGCAACTCTGATGGAGGTTTTTGATGAGTTTCCCCAAAGAGGCTGGATGGCTGAAGCAGAAACAAAAATTCTCTCTTCTGTGTATGGTGATGTTGTCACCTCTCCCTTAAAAGTCTTCAACTGATTGGATTGAATCCAACTGATTGGATTGTCTCATTGCGGAAGACACTCCCTTGATTGTAGATGTAATCAGCCACAGATGCAATCAACTGACTGATAACTTAATAACCAGCCTCCTGGTTTATTAACCAGCCATGAACTGTCCTTGCAATAATGGTTAGGTCAGTATTTGGTTGACCAGATAATTGGGCACCATCACCAAATGGCCAGATTGATGCATGTACCCAACAATAGTGCCAAACCAGAATAACTATTAGATGGACAGGAACAGTTTGAGCCAATTATTTCAAAACTCCAGAGTCCAATAAAAAAAAACCGTAGTATCCAGGGAAGAGCAGGAGGAAGAGGCAATAAAATAGTGGTAAATACCAGTGAATTACACTCTCCAGGAAGTGGCTACCATCCCCCGTCCCCCACCTCATGGCAGGAAGCAGAGAGGTACTTCTGCAGCTTACTGGTGCTAGATTGTGACATAAAGAGCCAGTTCTTCAAGATCTGGTGTTGTACAGTCCAATCACTAACCACTGCTTTTGATTAGCTGGGGGCTCAGCTCTGAAGGCTTCCATTGTCTCACTTGACTAGCCAAAGTTGGTGGTGTCTTCTAGTTTACTAGCTGCCGGAATGCAAAATACCAGAAATGGAATAGTTTTAAAAGGGGAATTTAATAAGTTGCTAGTTTACATTTCTAAGGCTGAGAAAATGTTCGAATTCAACAAGTCTATAGAGATGTTCAACCAAAGGCATCCAGAGAAAGATATTGGTTCAAGAAGGCCGATGAAGTTCAGGGTTTCTCTCTCAGCTGGCACATGGCAAACATGGTGGTGTTTGCTGGCTTTCTTGTGGCTTTACAAAAAGGGAGTGTCTCCAAAATGTTTCCTCTTTTAAAGGATTCCAGTAAGCAAGTCCACCTTCAATGGGTGGAGACACACCTCCATGGAAATCATCTAATCAAAAATTACCACCCACGATTGGGTGGGTCACATCTCCATGCAAACAATCAAAATGCTTGCAGCCAGCAATATTGAATGAGGATTAAAGGACATGGCTTTTCTGGGGTCCACCATAGATTCAAACCAGCACATGGTGGAAACTTAAAGACAGTGTATTTCTTCAGAACTATGGAGAAGAACTGAAGAGGCTGCATTTTCTGGGCAAATGTGGAGTTGAGAAAGCCCAGCTTGGTGAATCATGGGAGAAGCTCTGGTACCCTTTCTGCCTTCATCCCCAGAGAAATGTGGAGCTAGCCAAGTGCTCTTTGTGGGTCCTAGCCTTGTTCGAGCTGGTAAAGACAGGCTTGGGAAACTAGTCTCCTGCATGGCCTCTGCTTTAGTATCCTGAGCTTCTCAGGAAAATACCATGAAATGGGTGGGTTTAAATAATACAAGTTATTTTTTCAGAATTTCAAGACTAAAAGACAATCCAAATCAAAGGATGACCAAAGCTACTCCTTCTTCCCAAAGACTGGCATTCTGTGGCTGACTACCAGCAGTACTTGGTCCTTAGCTTGTCATATGGCAAGGCTTGTGACAGTGATTCCTGGCCTCTTCCTTCTCTTCCTGGTTCCCTTGATGTTCAGCTTCTGGATGCTTACTCCGTGGCTTTCTCTCTTTATGTCTGAATTTCATTCTGCTTGTAAAGGATTCCAGAAATAGGATTAAGACCCAACCTGATTGAGGTGGGATATACCTTAACTGAAGTAACCTCATCAAAACACCCTACCTACAATGGATTCACCCCTCTAGGGATAGATTAGGTTTAAGAACATGGTTCTTGAATCGACATACAGATTCAAATCACCAAACGTAACCCTCTGGACCCCAGAAAGCATGTTCTTTTTATATACTAAATACATTCATTTCATTACAATACCCGAGAAACAAAGTATGAAATCTCATCAAAATTGGCTATGACTATGATCTGCTTTGAGGTACAGTTACCCTCTGTCTGTGGACCTATGAAATTTAGAGAACAAGTTACCTTCTTATTATATGCAATGGAGGAACAGATAAAGGATGAACATTCCCATTCCAACAGGAAAAAATTTGAAGGAAAGTAGGGATAATAGGTCACGAACAATCCCAAACCCAACAGGGCAAATTCCATTAGATTTCAAGGTCTGAGCGTCATCTATTCTTTTAGTTTGCTATTCCTGGTCGAATACAGTACACCAGAAATGGACTGGCTTTCATAAAGGGGATTTATCTACTTTCAAATGTACAGTTCTTTGGAGGAAAAGCAGTTGACTTTCCTCTGGCTTTCACTGGCACATATCAAGGCACACAGGACATCTGCTGGCCTTCCCTCCTGGCTTCTGGGTTCAAACAGCCTTGACCAGGGCTTCCTTTCTGGATCTCCAAAAGTCTTGGCCTGAGCTGGCTATAAGCTCTGAGCTGCATTGTCCTGGGATGCTGAGTTCAGTCTCTCTTTTGTGACTCTCCTTTTTAAGCCTCCAGATAATCAAACTAAATATCATGCATTGCAGAAGGCACTCCCTTAGCTGACCTCAGATGTAATAAACCATAGATAAATTTTACATGTTGATGATTTAAGTCCACAGCAATAGAATAACTGGGCACAATCACCTGGTCAAATTGACACCAAAACATAACTACTACAGAGTCCATCCCTTATCAACTTGGTAACTGTGATGGTTAGGTTCAGGTGTCAACTTGGCCAGCTGATGGTACCCACTTGCCTGGCCAAGCAGGCACTGGCCTGACCATTGCTGCAAGGATATTTCCTGGCTGGTGATAAATTGGAAGATGGGTGTATTAAATCATCAGTCAGTTGATTGTATATGTGGCTGATTACATCTGTGATCAACTAAGGTATGTCCCACAATGAGATAATCCCTAATCAGTTGAAGGCTCTTAAGGAAGAGGACAGAATCTTTCACTGCTTCTTTAGCCAGTGAGACTCTCCTGTGGAGTTCGTCCATATTCTTCATCAGAACCACCAACTTCACAGCCTGCCCTGTGGATTTTGGAGTCTTCCATTCCCACAGTTGCATGAAATACCTTTATAATCTCATAGTCACAGATCTCTCCTGTTGGTTGTTTCTCTAGAGAACCCTGACTAACACAACTTGGTACTGGGAGTGGTTCTTAAGAAAAAAGAATCTTTAAAATGGGCTTTTATAATTGGTTTTCTACTCTCACTAGACTCACAGGCACTAATGACTCTTTCCAATAATCAAGGTGGCACTGACAGTCCATGGGTTAAGTTGGCACAGATACTCAAAAGATCACCATTAGATTCTGCCAATTGTATGCTTATACAAAGCAAGGCTCTGGGTAAGGATGTTTGTGACACCTTAACGGAGTTTTGTGGCGTTAAGAAGTCTAATGATGTTGGCTGGTTGTTGTTAGACATGCTGGATACAGTGATAAGGGAAAAGGGTGAGCTGAAGCCTTCAAATTTGTACCTTGCATGCTGTATGAACAATGTAAAAGTTTCCATATGTACCCTGAAAGAGAATCTTATTTCCTGTGGTCACAGATTTGAGATCTCTGAAAAGTAGACACAAAGCCTCATTGTGCAAAAGCAGATTTATAACATAAACGAAAATCTCAACCTTGCAGAGTATCTACATTAAAGTAAAGGCTTTGACTGGAAAATAATGGGATCCTGAAATGTGGGGTGGTGATATATGGCTTGATAATGATGACTATGGGAAGACTGGGTCCCTGAACTGCTGAGCCTTTGTTAGATAGATCTGTAATGGACTGCCATGAGGAAAGAGATTCCCAACCTCCAGATTGCCTTGAGAAAACAGCTTCCTGGCCTTCAGTCTCCCCGAAAGAGTCTGCTATCCAAACTCCACCTAATGAAATTAACTCTTTAGTGCCTGCTAACTATGTAACCACCTCCTCTGGGAAAACAACACTCACTCCTCTCTCTGGAATGACTAATTCTGTTTAACCAGAGGAAACTGAAGGGGAAATGCTCTGTGGCAATTGGCTTGAAAGACACTTCAATTTTTTTCATGACCCACCCCCACCACCTCTCTTTTCTTCAAGACCTATAACTAGACTAAAGTCCCAATAGGCCCCTAAATGTAAGGTGCAAGTATGACCCAAGAGAAAGTATGCTATATTCCAAAAGAACTTCATGAGTTTTCCAATCTATTCTGATAGACAGAAATCTGGGAACATGTGTAGGAATGGGTATTAAGGGTGTGGGATAATGATGAAAGGAATATTAAAGTTAGATCAAGCTGAATTTATTGATATGGGCCCATTAAGTAGAGATTCTGCATTCAATGCTGTAGCTCAAAGGGCATTAACAGTTTAGATGGTCAGCTGAAACATGGATCCAACATTACCTGAGGTAGAGATACCAGAACTGACCTGGTAGAATGTGGATGAGGTGATCCAGAGGCTTAGAGAGATTAGAATGTTAGAATGAATTTATCATGGAAGACTTGCTCACACACCCCAGGATGTCTGGAGGACACATCTTTCACCAGAGCCTCGAGAAATAAATTTGTGAGACTAACTCCACCATCCCTGAAGATGATGTAGTTGCCCTTCTCTGTATGTCAGAAATTACTGTGGGATCTGTTGTCACTGAGCTGGAATCCTTAAACTCAGTGGGGATGATTGGATCCTGAGTCAGCAGAATCCATGTGGCAACAATTAATCACCATAGATGAGGTGGGCATGGCCACTATAATAGATAGCAGACTCAAAGCAGCAGTCAAAATAATCTGACTCACAGAAACCTTTGTTATGGTTAGTAGATCATTGGTACCTAGAAGTGCAGTAGATGGACAATCTGCTAACTTCTTATTTGAGCTGTAAAAGTAGAAGAATTCTAGGTCAAGTAAACAGCAGTCTGACCTGAATTACAAAAACAGAGTCATGGTTCCCTAATCAATTCCTAGACTTGAGACTGCTTACATACCCTGAGGCCATTTAATGAGGGGAGGGCTGGTTACCCTTGAGCAAGGAACCTTTTACATGCCCAAAATTTATAGTTAACCTTTTCAGCCTTACCCAAGGATACCTATGACATTTTACCATGGTGACTGTGCACTGGGGAAAAGGAAATGATCAGGTACTTCAGGGATTATTGGACACTGGCTCAGAAGTGACACTAATTTCAAGAGACCCAAGACATTACTCTGGTCTACTAGTCAGAGTAGAGGCTTATGGGAATCAGGTGATCAATGGAATTTTACCTCTGGTCCATCTCACAGTGGTTCCAGTGTAGTTATTTCCCCAGTTCTAGAATATACAATTTGAACTGAAAATCAGAAACTGGCAGAATCCCCACATTGGTCTCTGACTCATGGCATGAAACCTATTATGGTAGGAAAGGCCAAGTGGAAGCCATTAGAACTTCCCCTATCTAGCAAAATAGTGAATCAGAAGTGATACTATATTCCTGGAGGGATTGCGGAGATTAGTGCCACTCTTAAGGACTTGAAAGACTCAGGAGTGGTGATTCCCACCACATCCCCTTTCAGTTTTCTTATTTTGCCTGTGTGGAAAACAGACAGGACTTGGAGGCTGACAGTGAATTAGCATAAACTTAACCACATGGTGACTCCAATTGCAACTCCTGTCCAAGATGCTGTATCATTGCTTGAGCAAATCAACACATTACCTGGTACCTGGTATGCAGCTATTGATCTAATGAATGCTTTTTTCTCAATAGCTATCAGTAAGGGCCACCAGAAACAGCTTGCATTCAGCTGGGAAGGCCAGCAGTATACCTTCACTCTGTGGCCTCAGGAGTATACCAACTCTCTGCTTTTATGTCACAATCTTGTTCACAGGGAACTTGATGGTTTCTCCTACCAACAAGACGTCATACTGGTCCATTATATTGATGATCACATGTTGATTGGACCATGTGAAGGAAGTAGCAACTACTCTAGACTTATTGGTAAGGCATTTGCATGTCAGGGGTGAAAGACAAATCCAACAAAAATACAAGGGCCTTCCACCTCAATGAAATTTCCAGGTGTCCATTGGTGTAGGGCATGTCAAAATATTCCTTTTAAGGAAGGATAAGCTATTGCATCTGTCTAGTTGGCCTCTTTGGAGACAACATATTCCTCATTTGGGTGTGCCACTCTGGCCCTCTTACTGAGTGACCAGTAAAGCTGCCAATTTTGAGTGGGGACCAGAACAAGAGGAGGCTCTGTGATATATCCAGGCTGCTGTGCAATATATTCTGCCACTTGGGCCATATGATCCAGGAGATTCAATTGTTCTAGAAGTAGTCAGTGGCAAATAGGGATGCTGTCTGGAGCTTTGGCAGGCCCCTTTAGGAGAATCACAACATGACCCTTAGGATTTTGGAGCAAAGCCTTACCATCTTCTGCAAGTAGGTACTTTCCTTTTGAGATACAGCTTTTAGCCTGATACTGGGCCTTATTAGAGACTGAATGCTTATCCATGGGCCACCAAGTTACTATGAGAACTGAGTTACCTATCATAAGCTGCATATTGTCTGACCCACCAAGCCATAAAGTTGGGCATGCACAGTAGCACTCCATCATAAAATGGAAATGATATATTAGAGATAGGGCTCCAGCAGGTCCTGAAGGCACAAGTAAATTACACGAGGAAGTGCCCCAAATGTCCATGGCCCCTTAAGGAAATTCCTCACAATCAGTTGACTAAGGAAGAGAAAACTCAGGCCTTGCTTATGGATTATTCTGCATGATATGTAAGGACCACTCAGAAGTGGACAGCTGCAGCACTACAACCCCATTCTGGGATGTCCTTAAAGGGCAGTGTTGACGGGAGTTCTTCCTAGTAGGTAGAACTTCCAACAGTGTACCTGGTTGTTCATTTTACTTCGAAGGAAAAATGGCCAGAGGTACATTTGAATACAAACTCATGGGTTGTTGCTAATGGTTTGACTGGATGGTTAGAGGCTTTGGAGGAACATGATTGGAAAATTGGTGACAAAGAGGTCTGGGGAAGAGGTTTGTGGATAGACCTTTCTGAGTAGACAAAGAACAAGAAGATATTTCTGTCTCATGTGAATGATCACCAGAAGGTGAATTTAGCAGAAGTTTTAATAGTCAAGTGAATAAGATGACCCATCCTGTGTTTACAGTTTGTCCTTTTTCCTTAGCCACTTCTGCCATTGCCCAATGGGCTCATGAACAAAGTGGACATAGTGGAAGGGAAGGAGGTTATGCATGGTTTCAGTAACTTGGACTTCTGCTCACCAAGGCTGACCTGGCTATGGCCACTGCTGAGTGCCCAATCTGCCAGTAGCAGAGACCCACACTCAGTCCCAAATATGGCACCATTCCCCAAGATGATCAGCTTGCTACTTGGTGGCAGGTTGATTACATTGGACCACTTCCATCATGGAAGGGAAAGCAGCTTTTTAAACTAGAATAGACACATACTTCAGATATTTCCTGCATGCTTTATTTGCACCAACACTATCATTCATGGACTTGCAGAATGCCTTATCCACCATCATGTATTCCACACAGCATTGCTTCTGCGCTGGTTTGAAAGGATTTATGTACCCTAGAAAAGCCATGTTTTAATCTTAATCCCATTTTGTAAAGGCAGCCATTTCTTCTAATCCCTATTCAATATTGCATATTGGAAAGTTTAATTAGATTATCTCCATGGAGATGTGACTCAATCAGTCATTTCAGAGAAAGCCAGGATTGGACATGGAGTTATCCAGGAGGGATTTGTGGAAACTCCTTATGTCTGATGGGCATGAGCCAAGGCTACTGCACAGAAAGCCAACAACAGTGTTGCAGGATCTGTGTAAAGTGAATCACTGCCAGTTGGAATTGAGAGGGACAGAGAAGGGACACACTGGAAGAAAAATAACTTCAGAGGCAAGGCCATGGAAGCTGGGGTCTGAAGTCAAGAAATTTCAGGCTAGAAGAGAGGACCCACCCAAGTATGTGGAGAGGGTGAGTTTGCCCTGAAGGCAGAGGATGAGCCTTCCATCTCATTGCAGTGGAAGAGTCATGCCTCCTCACACCTTGGAGAGGGTGAAGCACTTTCCTTAGGATTTGGGGAGAGCCTGGTTGCCAACACACGGCAAGGTTGAGCATGTGCCCTGAAGATGGCAGAGAGCCCAGGTGCAGCTCCAATCCTTAGAGAGGGTGGAGCTGAGAAAAGGGTGATCTTCCTAATGTCTCCCCAGGTTGCGTTCAGAGAGAGGCAGGCCTGGGCTTAGGCCCTTGGAAAGGGTAAGACTACCACTTTCTAAAGCTCCAAAGATAAATGACTCTCAGACTTTGAAATCTAATGGACTCTGCCCTGTGGGTTTTTGAAATGGGTCCAGTGACCCCTATGCTCCTTCCTCCCTATGGAAATGGGTATATGTATCTTATGATTGTTCCTCTTTTGTATGTTGGCAGTAAATAACTTGTTTTGAGTTTTACAGGTCCAGAGCTAGAAGAGAATTTTACCTTAGAACAGACTATACCTGTAACTGACTTTGATGAGATTTTATAATGTTTCTGACTTTGTATTGTATTTGTAATGTACTAGAATGGTTTAAGTTTTCTGATATTGTGATGGAATGAATGTATTTTGTATGTGGGAAAAATAAGTCTTTTTTAGGGTCCAGAGGGTGGAATATGCTGGTTTGAAAGGATGTATATACCCTAGAAAAGCTATGTTTTAATCCTAATTCCATTCTGTAAAAGCAGCCATTTCTTCTAATCCCTATTCAATACTGTATGTTGGAAACTTTAATTAGGTTATCTCCTTGGAAATGTGGCTCAATCATTGTGGGTATTAAACATTGTGGGTATTATACCTGTGGGTATTAAGGTCTCCATCCATTCCAAGTGGGTCTTGATTAGTTTACTGGAATCCTTTGAAAGAAGAAGTATTTTGGAGAAAGCTTCAGAAGCAGAGAACAACAAGAGAGAAAGCCAGGAGATTCAGAGAGAGCAGAGAAGAATGACAAAGCCACTAGAAAGCCACAGCAAAGAATGCCACAGAACCACGAAGCAGAGAGTCCACCAGCCAGTGACCTTTGGAGATGAAGAAGGAAAACACCTCCTGGAGAGCTGGAGAGGAAGTTAGCAGATGACACCATATTCTCCATGTGCCCTTCCAGCTGAGAGAGAAACCTTGACTGTGTTTGCCAAGTAAGGATATGAAGTTTAAAAGTGAATGTTACCTGAGGACTTGCACCTATTCTGGAGAGATGTGCTGTGTTTCTGGTTGTACGCAGGACAGTTGAGTATTGTTAGGCAAAACATATGTCTGTCATGTTCTATTTGAAAATTAAGCATATTTCAAGGTGATGTGTATAGCTGCCAAGTTGACAAGAGTTGGACTATAATGGTTAGATTCAGTTGTCAACTTGACCAAGTGATTATGCCCAGTTGTCTGGTCAGGCAAGTACTGGCCTGGCCACTGCCTCAAGGACATTTTGTGGCTGATTGATAAACTGGAAGGCTGGTATATTAAATCATCAGTGAGTTGATTGTATGTGTGGCTGATCACATCTGCCATCAATTATGGTGTTTCTCCCACAATGAGATAATCCAATCATCTGAAGGCTTTTAAGGAAGAGTGAGAATATTTCACTGCTTCTTCAGCCAGTGAGACTCTCCTGTGCAATCCACCCAAACCGTTCATCAGAGCACCAGCTTCACAACCTGCCTTATGGATTTTGGCAGTTGTATGAGATACCTTATAAATCTCATATTTATACATCTCTCCTGTTGGTTCTGTTTCTCTAGAGAAACCTGAATAACACAGCAACCATGCACATTACCTTAAACCATACTTAATCTCTAAATAGAAAACAACAACAGACATATTTTTTAACCTAGCAATGCTCATCTGTCCTGCAGTGGTTCCATTTACACAGTAATTGAAGCATTCAAGCAATAGGACCTTTCACAAATCATTTCTGGATAACTGTTTCCTATCCTGGCTTGCCCTATAATGACTGACCGGTTGCATATTTGGTTAAGTCCTCACATGGGAGGCACTATTCTCTGGGTTCTCACTTTCTGGAAACACAGAATTTTCCAGATCATCAGTTTCTGGTTTCTTTCCACCCCAGAATTCAGTTCCTACATTATCCCTTTCTTGCCATATTTTACTATAAACTGCAAAGAGAAACGATGCTGCTTCCTCCACAATTAACTTGGAAATTTCCTCAGCCAAGTACCACAGATCACCACCTTCAATTTCTCCCTTCCATCCAGCACTAGGATTCATATTTGCCACACTTTCTGTCACTTCAAAACAAGGGTCACCTTCCTTCCAATCTGCAATGGAAGTATCTTTAGAGTCCATATTTCTACCAACAATCTCTTCAAAGCAATCTAGGCTTTCTCGATCAAATTTCTCACAATTCTTCCAGAATTCTCCCTTTTTCATTTAAAAACATTCCAAAATATTTGGTATTTTCAAACACAGCAGGATACCACTCTTTGAGTACCAAAATCTGTTTTAGTTTGCTAATGCTGTTTGAATGCAACACACCAGAAATGGACAGGTTTTCATAGAGGAGATTTATTTAGTTTCAAATGTACAGTTCTTCAGAAGAAAGGCAGGTGACTGTCTTCTGGCTTTGACTGTCACATGGAAAAGCACATGGTGACATCCGCTGGCCTTCCCTGCTGGCTTCTGGGATCAAACAGATTTCCCCAAGGCAATTCCTTTCTGCATCCCCAAAAGTCTGGATCTGAGATGGCTCTGAGCTCTGAACTGCACTGTGCTAGACTGTACTGAGTTCCTTCTCTCTTTTCTGACTCTCCTTTTAAGCCTCCAGGTAATCAAATTAAATGTCACTCATTCCAGAAGGCACTCCCCTTAACTGACCACAAATTTGATCAGTAATAGATGAATTTCACATGCTGATGATTTAAGTCCACAGCAACAGAACAACAGGGCACTATCACCTGGCCAACTTGATAGATAAACCTAACTACTACATCTATGTATTGATGATCCATCCTCCAGACCTGTTGAAGGAGCAGCCCCACCCCTTCCAAGGGCCTACACAAAGGTCATGCACTTCCAAACATTAGGTGAAGCACCACCATCTCCTGGCCCCATGCTCTGCGAGAACTGGAGTGTTGACCAGGCTCTCATGAATTCCACGGCACAGATGTCATGACCTCTGAGTGTTAGGGTGGGAGCATTCTTCTTGAACAGTGGGGCAGAAGGCACAGCCCCTCCCGGTGCATGGGCAGACCAGCCCTTTTTGAAAACATGGATCAGCCACTCTTTTTGCCCAAGAAGATGTCTTCAGATCAGACTTTGGCTTCCATGGTTCTGCCCTTGAAGTCATTATACCTACAATTTCTCCCTTCTCTGTCTCTTTTAGTCAAGGCTGGTAGTGGTTACACTCATACAAATCTCACAAAAACTTTGTTGGTTTTGCATGCACTTTACACGGGCCGACTTATCAGACAGAAGGACTTTCCACAGATCCTTCTTACATAACTGCAACTCCAATCTTGACTTGCACTGAAATGGCTGCCTGGATCCATGTTCAGTAAAACCTTCATATGTAGCCCTCTTCTATATATCATCGAAATTGCCCATATCATCAATTTTTTTATTTCTTTGTGTGCAGGTGTTCTAGTTTGCTAGTTGCCGGAATGCAATATACCAGAAACGGAATGGCTTTTAAAAAGGGGGAATTTAATGAGTTGCTGGTTTACAGTTCTAAGGCTGAGAAAATGTCCCAATTAAAACAAGTCTAAAGAAATGTCCAATCAAAGGCATCCAGGGAAAGATACCTTGGTTCAAGAAGGCCGATGAAGTTCAGGGTTTCTTTCTCATCTGGAAAGGCACATGGTGAACATGGTCAGTGTTCCTGTCTCATCGGAAGGGCACATGGTGAACATGGAGTCATCTGCTAGTTTCTTCTCCTGGCTTCCTGTTACATGAAGCTCTCCCCGGGAGGCATTTTCCTTCTTTATCACCAAAAGTCCCTGGCTGGTGGACTCTCTGCTTCATGATGCTGCAGCATTCTCTGCTCTCTCTGAGTCTCTCATTCTCCAAAATGTTTCCTCTTTTATAGGACTTCAGAAACTAATCAAGACCCACTCAAATGGGTGGAGACATGTCATCACCTAATCCGTTTAACAACCACTCTTGACTAAATCACATCAACCAGGGAGATGATCTCATTACAGTTTCAAATATACAGTGTGGAATAGGGATTATTCTACCTTTATGAAATGGGATTTATATTAAAACGTGGCTTTTCTTAGGGGGCATACTTCCTTTCAAACTAGCACACCAGGAGTTCAGTTCTCAGCTATCCCTTTCATCTTGCTTTTTACTATAGACTGCAAGGAAAATCCAAGCTGCACTTTCCAAACTAGCTTGTAAATCAGTTAAATATCCAAGTTCATTGCTTTCAAGTTCTTCCCTCCATTAGATATCAGGACTCAATTTCACTGAGTTTCCTGCCACTTTAAAACAAGGATTTCCTTTCTTCCTGCTTTCAATAACACATTCATCATTTTCTTCTAAGACCTTATTGGAAGTACCTTTAGCAGCCATATTTCTATCAACAGTCTCCTTAAAGCATTCTAGGCTTTTTCCATCAAACACTTAAAAATTCTTCTGATCTTTACCTATTATGCAATTCCACTTCTGTTTCCACATTTTTTTATCTGCAATAGCAGCATCTTACTCCTGACACCAAAATCTGTGTCAGTTTCCTGGGCTGCTCAAGCAAATACTATGAAAAGGATCAACTTAAGCAATGGGGGGGTCATTTGTTCATGGTTTTGAGGCTAAAAAAGAGTCCAAATCAAGGTGTCATCAAGATTATATTTTTTGGGGTGGCCCACGATGGCTCAGCAGGCAGAGTTCTTGCCTGCCATGCCAGAGGACCCAGGTTCGATTCCCGGTGCCTGCCCATGTAAAAAAAAAAAATTATATATTTTTCCTGAAGACTGATGTTCTGGGGCTTGCTGTTGGTGATTCTTGTTCCTTAGTCTGTCACATAGCAAAGCACAGGGTGGTGTTTCCTGATCTCTCCTGTCTCTTCTTTGTTCCATTGCTGTTTAGTTTCTGGCTGTTCCCTTCTGACTTTCTCTATATCTAAATTTCAGTTAGCTTATAAAGGTCTCCCTTAATAAGATTAAGACCCATCCTGATTGAGGCAGGACACACCTTAACTCAAGTAACCTTATTAAAAGGTCCTACTTACAGCGGTTTCATATCCACCCAAATAGAATGGGTTTAAGACCATGCATTTCTGAAGTACATGTAGCTTCAAATGACCACATACACTCTCTTTGAATTTGCTTTCCAGGCAAAAAGTCTTGAGACAGCAGAAGAAGAGTAAGAAACGTTTGAGTCTGACAGCTTGGGGCTAAGGCTAATCTGCTTCAAGTCCTTCAGTGGAGCATCCAGGACAAGAAGAAAGAATCTTTTCTGGGAGTAGAGGGTGAATTCAAATTCCTGTAAGTTGGGGATCTTACACTAGCAAGCACAAGCCCAGGAAAATATACAGGCTCAGAGAGACAAGGAGGACTCTGCACTTTGCATTTACCTTAGGCTGACCTTCTTTATAGGAAGGCTGAACTCTAAAGGAGAGAACAAGCCAAGGCAAGGCAAATTTGGATAGACAATAAAAGTTGCTTTTTGCTTAGATTGCTGGCAATCAGGAAAATATCTGTCTTATCACTATCTGGATACAAACTCAAAAAACAACATCTCAGCGTATATTTCCAGGTAACATTTTAAAATGTTAAAATGTACAGTGTACAAACAAATATTTCAAGGCACACAAAGTAACCAGAAATGATGGCCCAACCAAAGGAAGAGGATAAAAATTCAAGAAATATCAAGAAGAAGACCACAGAAATGTTTTTTTTTCTTAATAAAATGATCCTCAATATGTGCAAGAAGTTAAAGGAAAGCACAAAGAAAGAACTAAAGAATACCAGGGAAACAAGGAATGAACAATATAAGAATCACAATAAAGAGATATAATTTTTTAAAATTAACAAAAACACTATTGGAGAGCATGGCGAAAATAACTGAAATGAAAAATTCCTAGGTGGCCATCAGTGTTAGACTGGAGTTGACAGAAGACAGATTCAGTGAGCTTGAAGACAAGACAAAAGAAATGAGTCGAGCTGAGACGCAGAAAGAAAGTGTTATGACCAGCATAAATAAATTAAGCAAACTCTGAGACACCATCAGACATACTAATATACATTATAGGAATTCCAGAAGAAGAAAGAAAGCTGCAGAAGGAATATGCAAAAAAAAAAAAAAATGCCAGAAAACCTTCCAAACTTAGCAAAAAGCATGAATATGCACGTTCAAGAATCCCAGAGAGCACTAAACAGGAAAAATTGAAGAGAAATACACTCTAACCCAAAATGGTCAAACTGTTGAATGCAAAGGACAAAAAGTGAGTTCTAAAAGCTGCCAAGATAAGTAATGTGATATGTACAAGGGGGTGCCAATGAGCTCATGTGCCTATTTTTCACCAAACAAAAAATAAAAGGGGGGAGGGAAGAAACCAATGGATTGAAATACTTAAAGTGCTGAGAGAAAACATTTACCATCCAAATATTTCATATCCAGTGAGACTTTTCTCAATAATGAAGGATACATTAAGACATTTCCAAATCAAGAAAAGCTGAAGGAGTTCATCACCACTAGATATGCCCTGCAAACAATGCTACAAGCAATTCTTCAGATGAAAAGGAAAAGACACTAGACAATGGTTCAAAGCATCAAAAGAAGTAAAGATCTTTAGTAAAATTAGCCATCTGGGTAATTATAAATGCCAGTACCATCAAATTGTATTTTTTTGGTTTGCAACTCCACTTCTTCTTACAGGTGCTAATATGCAAAGACATAAAAATAATGAAAATCTATGGCTTTAGATACAAAATATATAAAGATAATTTGTAAGAAGTATAACAAAAAAAGTGAGGGATGAGAGGGGTGTATGAGCAGTATATGTGTATTTTATTGAACTTAAGTTGGTATGAAATCAAATGTGATGGTTATAGATTTAGGATGTTAAATTTTATCCCCATGTAACCACAGAGAAAATATATGAAAAAAACATATTTTGAAAAAAATAAGAAGGGACTCAAAATGATACATTACAAAAGCCAAATAAATATGAAAGTTGGCATTAAAGGAAAAATTAAGGGTCACAAAAAGGTATAGATATACAAAGAGATAAGAGCAAACTGGAAGAAGAAATTCCTGGATTATCTGAAGTGCTTTTAAATGTAAATGGATTAAATTCCCCAGTCAAAAAGCAGAAGCTGGGGCGGCTGCCGTGGCTCAGCAGGCAGAGCTCCGACCTGGACCTGTCGTGCTGGAGGTCTGGAGTTCGATCCCTGGTGCCTCCTGCCCATATGCAAATTTAAAAAAAAAAAAAAAGCAGAAGCTGGAAGAATGGATAAAACAGCATGACCCAACTATCTGCTGTTTATAAGAGACTCGCCTTAGATTAAAAGACTTAAGCAGTTTGCAAATGAAAGGATGGAAGAATATACCATGCAAATAATTATGAAAAGAGAGCTGGGGTACTATACCAAAATCAGATGAAATAGACTTTTAGTCAAAAACTGTTATGAGGGATAAAGAATGTGAAGGGGTCAGTTCAATAAGAAGACATAACAATTATAAATAGTTCTGACATCTCCTGACAGAGTCCCCAAAATATATTGTTTTAGTTTGCTAATGCTGCCAGAATGCAGTATAACAGAAATGGAACAGCTTTTATAAAAGGGATTTATTAAGTTAGAAGTTTACACTTCTAAAGCCATAAAAATCTCCAAACTAAGATGACACCTTGACTCAAGGAAGGCTAATGGCATCCAGAATAGCTCTTTCAGCTGGGATGGCCCATGGTTGGTGTCTGCTGGCCCTTTGGCTTCTGGTTTCAAACAGCTTCCCTGGGAATATTTTTCTTCTGCATCTCCAAATGTCTCTTCTGTGTGAGCTCTGAGCTTTTTACAAAATGGTTCCCTCTTAAAGGACTCCAGTAAGTGGATTAAGACCCACTTTGAACAGGTGGAGATACAGCTCCATGTAAACCACCTAATCAAAAACCCCACCTCCAATTGGATGGGTCATATCTCCATGAAAACAAATAATCAAAAGGCCTCAACCTAAACAATAAGTCTGCCCCTACAAGATTGGATTAAGAAAAAGAACACGGCTTTTCTGGAGTGCATAACAATTTCAAACCAGCACATATATGAAGCACATACTGACAGATTTGGCGCGAGAAAGAGACATTAAGGGTAGGAGACATTAATATACCACTTTCAATCATGGATAGAATATCTAGACAGAATATCAATAAGGAAATAGAGGAATTGAATGATATTCTAAACCAACTATATCTAACATGTATAAAACACTCCACCTAAAAGCAGCAGTTGCACATTCTTCTCTAGGGCATATGGATCATTCTCCAGAATAGTCAATATGTTCAAGAACAAAATAAGTCTCTAAATTCAAAAATATTAAAATCATACAATGTCTCTCCTCAGACATCAATGGATTGAAGCTAGATATAAGTATATAGGGAGAAATGGAAAATCACAAATATGTGGAAATTAAATAGTGTATTCTTAGGCAACTAATGGGTCAAAGAAGAAATCATAATGGAAATTTGGAAATATCTTGAGACAAATGAAAATGAAAATACAACACACCGAACATTATGAAATGCGGTAAAGGCAGTGTACAGTGAGAAATTTATAGTTCTAAAAGCATACGTTATAGCAGAAAAACACATTTTAGATCAGTGACCTAAATTCAAAAATTAAGGAACTAGAAAAAGAAAAACAAACTAAATCCAAAGTGAGCAGAAGGTAGGAAATAACATTTAGCACAGTGACAAATGAAATAGAGAATTAAAAATATAGAGAGGGGGTGCGAGGGTAGTTCAGTGGTAGAATTCTCACGTGCCATGTGGGAGACCTGGATTCGATTCCTGGTCCATGCAGTCCCCAAAACAAACAAACAAAAGAAACCAACAAAAGCAAACAAACAACAACTAAAAATTCAACAAATGGTGCTGCAATAATGGGACACTTACATGGAAAAAGTATGAAATGTGGTCCCACCATAAAGCATACAAAAACAAACAAAGAAAAAAATAGAGAGAATCAACAGTACCAAACATCTGTTTTTTAAAAAGATCAATAAAATTGACAAAACTTTGACTAGATTAATAAAGAGAGGGGATGCAAATTAAATTCAGAAATAAAAAGTGAGAGGCATTATTAATGAATCCACTGAAATGAAAGGACTTATAGGAGAATATTACAAACAACTAAGCACAGACAAATTAGAAAACCTAAATGAAATGGACAAATTCCTAGAAGCACTCAACCTACCAGACTGACTCAAGAAGAAATAGAAGATCACAACAGATTGATAATTAATGGAGAGGTTGAATCAGTAATCAATAACATCCCAATAAAGAAAAGCACAGAACCAGATGGCTCCACAGGAGAATTTTACCAAATATTCCAGGAAAAATTAGCCCAATACTTCTCAAACTTATCCAAAAAATTGAAGAGGAGTGAACACTCCATAATTCTGTAACATATTCCTCACAGCAAAAGACAGATAAGAAAACTGAAGACCAATATCTTTTATGTATAATGATGCAAAAACCCTCAACAAAGTACTAGCAAGATGAATTCAACAGCACATTAAAAGAATTATCAAGAGGGATTTATCCCAGGTATGCAGAGGTGGTTCAACACACAAATATCAGGTAATGTAATGTCTCACGTTAACACAATGAAGGAAAAACAACACGATGATAATCACAAGTGATGCAGTAAAGGCATTTGTAACATTCCAGCATGCCTTCTTGATTAAATACTGAGAAAAGTAGGAATAGAGGAAACTTCCTCAACACAACAAAGGGCACATAGGAAAAACTCACAGTTAACATCTTATTTAATGGTGAAAGTATAAAAGCTTTCCCCCTAAGATCAGGAACGAGATACAGATGTCTACACTCAGCACTGTTACTCAACATCACATTGAAAGTCCTAGCCAGAGCAATTAAACAAGAAAAAGAAAGATAATCATCCAAATAGGAAAGGGAGAAGTAAAACTTCCACTATTTGCAGGTGACATGATCCTACCAAATTCTGAAAAATACTCAAGCAATCCTCTAGAGGTAATAAATGAATTCAGCAAAATGGAAAAACATAAGCTCAATATATTATATCAGTAGTTTTATATACACTAGTAATAAAAAATCAGAAGAGGAAATCAAGAAAAAATTCATTTAAAATAGCAACTAAAAGAATCAAATACCTAGGATTAAATCTAACCAATGATGTAAAGGACCTGTGCACAGAAAACTACAAAACCTTGTTAAAAGAAATTAACAAGTCTTAAATAAATGGAAAGACATTCAGTGTTATCAGTTGGAAGACTAAATACATTAAGATGTTAGTTCTATCCTATGTTATTTACAGATTCAATACAATCCAAATAAAAATTCCAATTGCTGACTTTACAGAAATAGAAAAGCCAATCATCAGATTTACATGGAAGCACAAGGGGCCATTAATAGCCAAAGCCACCTTGCAAAAAGAAGAACAAAGTTGTAGGACTCACTTTCTTATCTTAAACTTTTTACAGAGCTACCTTAATCAAAACAACACAGTTCTTTCACAAGTGATGACATATAGACAAGTGGAATCAAATTGAGTGTTCAGAAATCAACCATCACGTATATCCAACTGATGTTTGACAAGGAGCAAAGAACCATTCAATTGGGAAACAATAGCCTCTTCAACTAAATGTATTGGGAAAAATTGATCTCCATTTGCAAAATAAAGGAGGACCCCTACCTAATACCTCATACAAAAATCAACTCCCAATAAATCAAAAACCTAAATATAAAAGCCAGAACTATAAAACTCATAGAGGAATACACAGGGAAGCATCTTCAGGACTTTAAGGTAGGCAATGGTTGCTTAGACTTTACTCTTGAAGCATAAGCAACAAAAGGATTAATATATAAATGGGGCTTCATCAAAATTAGAAATGTTTGTGCATCAAAGGATGTTATGCTGAAATAAAAACTCAATCTACATAATGCGAGAAAAAATTTTCAGAACACATATCTAACAGGTGTTTAATATCCAGAAATCATATAACTCAAGAATAAAAAGAAAAGCAACCCAATTTAAATATGGACAAAAGACTTGAATAATCATTTCTCTGACTAAGATATAGAAATAGCCAAAAAAAAGCACAGTTGAAAATATGTGCTATAGCGTAATGTAAACTAAAACCAAAATGAAATACGATTTCATACTCACTAGAATGACTACGATTTAAAAAAAAAAATTACAAGTGTGATAAAAGATTTGGAGAAATAGGAGCACTCGCTCATTGTTTTAGGGAACGTAAAATGTTACATCCACTGTGAAAAACACCTTTCCTGGATTATCACAGTTAAAAATAGAATTACCAAAAAAAAAATAGAATTATCATATGACACAGAAGTTCCATTCCTATGTACATACCCCAAAGAATTGAAAGCAGGGACTCAAACACATATTTGCACACCATTGCATAAGGACATTATTCACAATTTTGAAAAGACTGAAGCAGGGCAGTGCGATGGTGGCTCAGTGGCAGAGTTTTTGCCTGCCATGCTGGAGATCCAGGTTCAATTCCCAGTGCTTGCCCATGCAAAAAAAAAAGAGATTGAAGCAACCCAACATTCTATCAATTGATTAAATGGCTAAACAAAATGTGTTATATACATACAATGGAATATTATTTTGCCCCAAAAGGGAATGAATTCCTGATACATGAAATGCATTTTAAATAGGACATTTTGATGAAGTTACTTCAGTTAAGGTGTGGCCCAAACTGATTAGGATGGTCTTAATCCTATTACTAAAGGCCTTATAAAGAAGGCCACAGATGGCTGAAGGAACAGCCAAAAGCTGGAGGTCAGTGGAAGCCAAAAGAGAGAGGAAAAGACACAGCTAGGTGCATTGCCATGTGACAAAAAAGCAAGGACTAAGGATTGCTGTTAGTCAGTCCCAGAATGGCAAGTCTTCAGAAAAAAAGCATTACCTTTCTGATGTCTAGAGTTTCGACTTCTCTCAACCTCTAATCATGATTCAATAAATTCCCATTGTTTAAGCCAATCCATTTTGTGATATTTGCTTTATCATCTGGGAATCTAAAACAAGTCCCATTTCATACCATACAGAAAACAGTAAACTCAAATGTGAATGGTAAAACCCCAAGACTTCCAGTAGAGATAACAAGATAATATTGTCATGTACTTATACTATTAAAACAATTCCTTATACATGGCCACATGTCACTAATTTCAAGTCTAGATAATCAGATTTTACTAAATGTGAGAGCTTTTGTTCAAAATATACCATTAAGAGTGTCAAAATGCAGAGTTCTTGCCTGATATGCTGGATACCTGGGTTTGATTCCCAATGCCTGCCCATGTTAAAAAAAAAAAAGAGTGTCAAAATGCAAGCCGCATATTGGGAGAAAGTATTTGCGATACATAAGTCCTTCAACAAACCAGAATATTTTAAAAACTACAAATAAAGATAGTTTTGATAATATATTTATTGACTAAGAAACGTCACAAAAAAGGATATCCAATATCCTATGAACTTGTCAAAAGGTGCTCAATGTTACTACTCATCAGAAAAAATGTAAGTGACAAATACATAATTATGCACACACAATACACACATGAATGGCTTACAAATAGGCAATACTAAGTATTTACAAGGCTCTGGAGCTACAAGAATTCTCTTGCATTGCAGCTGGAAATACAAAATTGGCCTAAATACTTTGGGGAACACGATTTGGCAGTATCTCTTAAAAAATGCAAATCTTTTCATCTGATGATTCCACTTCTGAGCCAAGACACCAAAAAAAGTGCCCATTTGTTTACCAAAAGTCATGAACAAAAATATTCATAACAACAACAGCAACAAAATGTTCATAGTAACATTGCTCATAATAACCCCAAATTGGAAACAACCCATCAAGTGTCCACAAAAAGTAGAATAAATAAGATTTTGTGTAATACTTTTATAATGGAATTCTAAACAGCAAAGAATAATAATAAAATATTGCTACATGCAAGAGCCTTAGAAAATGTGACAAACATAAGATTGTATGAAAGAAACAATACATGAACGAGTACAAAATAACCTACAATAATGAATGTCAAAATAGTGCCTCCTGGGCGGGCCACAATGGCTCATCAGGCAGTGTTCTTGCCTGCCATGCCAGAGGACCCGGGTTCGATTCCCGGTGCCTGCCCATGTTTAAAAAAAAAAAAATAGTGTCCGCTTGGATGGACTATTACCTTGGCAGGGATATAAAGGAGATTTCATGAATACTAGTGTTCTTCTATATTTTGAACTGAGTGGCAGTTATAAGGGGATGTTCAATTTCTGAAAATTAATCAAGCTGTATATTGGTAATTACGTACTTTCTGTCTGTTATCCTTCAATAAACAATACAAAGATAATAATTAAAACAAAAGTGGATTTCTTATTCTTTTGTTTTTCTTTATTAGAGAAGTTGTGGATTTACAGAACAATCATGCATAAAATACAGGGTTCTTTCATATACCACCCTATTATTAACACCTTGCATTTTTTAGAATTGATGACAGCATTTTTTTAATAATTGTACTATTGATATAGACTATAATTTAACTTAGGGTATACTGCTTGTGTAGCATAATTGCACGGATATTTTTTAAAACTTTTATTCTGTCACCATATATACAATTGAACATTTCCCCTTTTATCGTATTCAGGCATGTATTTCAGTGCTATTAATTATGTTCACAATGTTGTGCAACCATCAGCACCATCCATTACCAAAACATTTCCAGCATTCCAAATATGAACCCTGTACATTTTAAGCTTTAACTTCCATTCCCTATCCTCTTCCTGTTCCCTTTTTCTAGATTCTGACTTGAGTTTGCTTATTTGAATTCTTTCGAATAAGTGAGATCATACAATATTTGTCCTTTTACATCTGGCTTATTTTAGTCAACATAATATTGTCGAGGTTCATTCGTGGCTCATGTATCTGGATATTTTATGGTTGAATAATATTCCATTGTTTGCATATACCACATTTTATTTACCTATTCATCGGTTTTATTTACTTGGGCTGCTTCCATCTGTTGGCAATAGTGAATGTTGCCATTACGAATATCGGTGTGCAAATTTCTGTTCAAGTCCCTGCTTTCAATTCTTTTGGGTATATACCTAGCAGTGGGATTGATGGGTCATATGGTAGTTCTATACTTATCTTTTCAAGGAACTGCCAAATTGTCTTCCATAGTGGCTGCACCATTCTACGTTGTCACAAGCAATGAATAAGTGGTCCTATTTCCCTATGTCTTTCCAATTATTATTTTCTATTTCCTAATAGCAGCCATTGTTTGCTGTGAAATGGTAGCTCATTGTGGTTTTAATTTGCATGTCCCTGATGGCTAAAGATCTTGAGCAGCTTTTCATGCACTTTCTGGCCATTTATATATCTTCTTTGGAAAGGGTCTGTTTAAATATTTTGACCACTTTTTATTTGGGTTGTTTGTCTTTTTGTTGTTGAAGTGAAATATTTCTTTATATATTCTGGATATTAAGCCTTTTTCAGGCATGGTGGTTCCCAAATATTTTCTCCCAATTGCACAGGTTGTCATTTTACTTTCATAATTAAGTTCTATGGGGCACAAAATTTTTAAATTTAGATGAGGTCTCATTTATCTTTTTTTTCTTTTGTTGCTTGTGGTTGGATGTAAGGTCTAAGAAACCATTGCCAACTTCAGTGTCCTAAAGATGCCTTCCTACATTTTCTTCTACTATTTTGCTAGTTATGGCTCTTTTATTTAGGTATTTGATCCATTTTGAGTTTATTTTTGTATCAGGTTTGTGGTAGAGGTCCTCCTTTATTTGCAAATGGAGATACAGGTTTCCTGGCATCATTTTCTTGAGGGACTATTCTTTCTCAATTGAGTGGCCTTTGCCCCTTTGTCAAAAGTCAGTTGGCCCTCAGCAGGTGAACTCACTGCCCTCTGCCCTCCCAGCTACGTGGGACATGACTCCCAGGGCTCTAAATCTCCCTGGCAGCATGGGACAGGGCTAGGGCTGAGCAGGGACCAGGCATCATGGGATTGAGAAAGCCTTCTTGACCAAAAGGGAGGGAGAGAAATGAAACAAAATAAAGTTTCAGTGGCTGAGAGATTTTAAACAGAGTCGAGAGGTTATCCTGGAGGTCATTCTTATGCATTATATAGATATCCTTGTTTTTTTTGCTTTTCATTTTTTTGGCATGGGTGGGTTCTGGGAATCAAACCCAGGTGCTTGGCATCATAGGCAAGAATTCTGCCACTGAGCCACCATTGCACCACCCTAGATATTCCTTTTCAGCTTATGGTCTACTGGAGTGGCTAGAGGGAAGTTTCTGAAACTGTTGAGCTGTGCTCTAGTAGCCTTGATTCTTGACAATTGTATAACTATATAGCTTTAACAGGGTGACTCTGTGATTGCGAAAACCTTGTGTCTGATGCTCTTTTTATCCAGGGTATGGCAGTTGAGTAAATAAATAAGGAAAAATTTATAAATAAATAATATCTATTTATCCCTTACCCCAAATATTGGGATAAGGGGTGAAAAAAAAATGGGTAGGTTGAAATACTAGTAGACATTGAGAGAAGGGGTAAGGGGTATGGGATGTATGAGTTTTTTTTATTTTATTTCCTTTTCTGGAGTGATACAAATGTTCTAAAAATGATCGTGGCGATGAATACACAACTATGTGATGATATTGTGAGCCATTGATTGTGTACTGTGGATGGACTGTATGTGTGTGATTTTTCAATAAAATATATCTTTAAAAAAAGAGATGGAGGAGGTATAACAGAGAAAATGGGATTTAACAAATAAGTCTGACTGCAGAATCACTATTATTAATATTCTTTCTAGCCTCCAGTGTTTTGGTGCAACTAGAACAAAAAATCTAAGATGGTAGGATGGGTAGCCCATGACAAACTCTGCAATCTGTTCTGTAACTACTTGTTGAAGTGTGCTTTGAAAATTATTGCTTTTTTTCTTTGCTTTGTATATATGTTATATATTTTTTATTTTTAAATGGTTTTTTAATTGTAAAATATAACATTTTCGAACTACACTTCAAAAAGTACTTACAGAACAGATTTCAGAGTTTGTTATGGGTTACCATTCCATTACTTCAGATTTTTCCTTCTAGCTGCTCAAATACACTGGAGGCTAGATGAACTATCGATATATGATTCAGCCGTCATACTCATGTACTAAATCCTGTTTTCTCTGTTATAACTCCTCACCCTCATTTGATCCTTCTCCCAATCTATAGGGATCTTTAGGCAATGCCTGTTCTATTTTTTTCCTTTTGAGAAGGAGTTTCAACACTAAAGCATAGGGGGATGTAATTATTGATAATCTCAGAAAGGCTGGTCCCTCTGGTCTTCAGGATTTATTTGTCCTAGGAATGCTCTGGAAATTATAGGTTCCAGGAAAGCAAGCTTATTGCATGAAACTTTTAAGAGTCTCAGTTCGAGTCCTAGGTATTCTTAAGAGTTAACAGAATTGTTGTTGGTTGGGGTTTAGCAAACCATGGCAATTAACACAATCTAACTGAAACTCTCATTAGAGTAGCCTCCAGAATAGCCTGTTAACACTGTTTGATTTCTCTTAGCCATTGATGCCTTATTTTAATTACACTTCTTTTACCCCTTTTAGTCAGGAAGGCATTTTCACTCCCATGGTGCCAGGGCCAGACTCATTCCTGGGAGTCATGTCCCACGTTGTCTGGAGCACATTTTCTCCAGAATATAATGCCACATATGTGGGGGAAGATAATGGTTTTCCTTGAAGAGTTTGGCTTAGGGAAAGGCCAGAATAGCTGAACAACAAAAGAACTTTCCTGGAAGCAACTCTTTGGCCTTGTTATAGGTAATCTTAGGGTTTCCATAAGTTTTATAAAGGAAAGCCTTAAAATCAAGGGTTTGGCCAATTTTTATGGGAGTCCCTAGTGGTTAAGAGGGTACCTGGGGTTTCCCAGATGGGAAAGTTTAATATTGCTTTGTATATATGTTATATTTTACAATTTAAAAAGTTTTTAAGTGTTGCAGCTCTTTTAGAATTTGTCTAGTAGGTTTTCTGACTTTAGCTAGAAAACCCTCACACACACACAAAAAAAAACCACACAAAAGTATTTAAAAAAAATCAGTTGGCCAAAAATGTGTGAGTTAATTTCCGAGCTCATAGTTCAATTCCATTGTTCTGCATGCCTATCCTTGTGTCCATGCTGGCTTTTTTGTTTGTTTGTTTGTTTGTTTGAGATGGGGGTGTGCATGTGTTGGGAAGGGAGCCTGGGTCTCCCGCATGGGAGGTGAGTATTCTACCACTGAGCCGCTCGTGTGCCCTGCTCGTGCTGTTCTGATTGCTGTGACTTTGTAATAATTTTTAAAATCAGGAAGTGTGAGTCCTCCAACTTCATTCTTCTTTTCAAAATGGTTTTAGCTATTTAGGCCCCCTTACCCTTCAATATAAATTTGATGATTGACTTTTATTTTCCGTAAAGAAAGTTGCTGGAATTCATCAAAAGACACAAAATTTTTGAAAATTTAATAATCAGTTCTCATGGACTGGTATCAACCAGCTCCAGCACACTATGGATTGGATATCTTGACCAAGACTTCCCATATATCATTCTCCATAACCTGGTGAGTTGTATTTATTTGCCCCTATTTCATAGATGAACTAGGGCTCATAGCTATAAAAAAGATTTGCAAAAAAAATCCTATAGAATTTAACAATTAACAAACTACTATCTGGTCTATTCCTACTTCCTTTAACATTACTTTAAAGGCATACGCGAAAAATGGAAACTTTATATATTGGCCTGCAGAAGTTCAAAACTCTGCTATTATCCAGATACTTTATAAATAAACAATTATTAAAGGAAACATATAATGTATCTGTTTAGAGCTATGATGTTATGTTACAGTGGCTCTGTGAAATATCATTTTGAACTTCCTGATTTAAGTGTGTTTAAATTCTGGAGCATAATAACTTCCAAGCATTTCTACTTCAATTCATAATTTCCTTGGCAACAAGAAAAAAGGACACTACACACATAACACACAGCAACAAGCAGATGAGCAAACAAAAGTTGCATATTTTATATGCTTTTACTAGCTGGCACAGTTATGGCTGAGTCTTTTTATTTCCATCTTAAAAATGAGAGGTTAAAAAAGGAAGTGTTCAAACAGTTGCCAGAAAGTAGCTTGTTCCTGGGGCAAAGCTTTAGAAGCATGATTTTTCTGCTCCCAACTGGACTCCCACTCCGCCCTCTGTGCTTGCCTTCAGTGGAAATTAACCTGGTGAGTACTACAGGAGTCGCAGAGCCTGTGGTCATAGTGACTCGAAGCAATTCCAGAATGTCAGTTTGTTCTCTTTTCCTTGGTGATGGCTATGCAGTTCATTTAGAAAAAGGGCTGCTTGACACACGTCACTATAGCAGAAATGATGTTCAGTGAAACTTCAATTGCTTAAGATTTAGTGTCCTTCACTTCTCTTGAAAAGGGACAACTGATCAGCTAAACCAAAATGGTGTCTTAAAAATGTCCAGGCTGTATTGTGAGATCCAAATAGGTGAATCCTATTGTTTCCCAAGCAGTAGTTCTCAAGTGTCTCAGGGGCAGATGGCTAAATAACCAGCATGCTTCAGAGTTAAGAAAACCTTCCTCTTACTCTGCTTCATACTAATTCGATGTTGGATATGTTAATTAAGCTAGCTTATCCCAGTGTACTCATTTGTTTTACAGTTGTGGAGCTGGATGGCTTAATAAAGGTAATATATTTAAAGTGCCTGTACACAGAAGATATTCAGTAAACAAAAGTTACTTTTGTGTCATCCGTAATGATCAAAGAGGTTATCGCATCCTACTCACAGGATAACAGATACCATACTTCATTTGTCTCAGTATGCCTGCCTTTCTACTAGCCTGAGTTTCTGAAAGGTGAATGCTTCTCCTTATTCATCTCTATTTCTGGCATCTAGCTCCTCGCTTGGCACAGATTACTTCCTCAACAAATTGAAGAATACACATAATTTTAAAAAGGAATTGTAGCTGTATACTTGAGTACATGAAATTTTGTTCATGATTTATTGTTAAGTACAAAAACCATGTGCTTAATATTCCATTGTATTTATGCACCACATTGTATTCAACCAATTCCCCATTGTAGGGCATATGAGTTGTTTCTAATATTTAATAATTATAAACCTAAACTTGATAATTTTCTTACATGGGCTTATTGAATTTCTTGTTTGATATTGGTAGATAGGTAAATTTATAGAAATGTAATTTATGGGCTAAAGCATATATTATTTTAAACCTTTTGATATCTGTTGCATAACTGGCCCCTGAAAGTTTGCTGTGGTCTTCCATTAAATTCATCAGGTTAAGTAATTTCCCCATGCTGATTTTTAATGTCAGAGTCATTATTATTATATGCTAAATTGTTACATAAATTGAGTCTCTCGAACTTTCTTTTCTTTTCCAGGTTCAAACTATCTATTCTAGTCCTAACACACTGTTTTAATTATTGTAGCTTTATAAAGTTTTTATAACTGTTAGGTCACATTTCTTATATCATGTTTTCATCTATATTATTTTCTAAGGAACTTTAAAATATTTTGAATTTTTCAATTGATATTTTTCACTAGAGATTTTTAAATTTATAAATTAATTTGAGATAAATAGTAATTTAAATCACTCTGAATCCCCGTTATAAAATACGTGATATCTTTCCATTTAATCAAGTGTTCTTTTATTTTCTTCAGTTGTTTTCTTCATAGAGGTTCTGCTAATCAAGTGAATTTCATTCCTGGGTATTTTATATCTATTGATTACCTTTGTTGCTATTTGATACCATTTTTTATCTGAAAAATTTCCTTTATTATTTCTTTTAATATGTCTGCTAGCAATAAATTCTTTCACTTCTTCATTTGAAAAGTGGTTTTTTTTTTTCCAAGTTCATTTTTTAAAAGATACTTTTATTTGATACAGAATATGAGGTTGGCAGGGTTTTTGTTGTTGTTCTTTCAGTTCTTTAAAGACGCCCTTCTATTGTTTCTGGCTTGCTTGTTTTCTCTGAGAAATCTGTCATCATTTTTATTAGTTCCTCTGTAATTTAACTTTATTTTTCTGATGGCTTTTATTTAATACTCTTTTCCAGAAATTTGATTATGATGTTCTTTGGTGAAGTTTTCTTTGCACTTATCCTTGCGTGGTGGTTCAGTGAGCTCTTTGTATGTGTGGGTTTATAATGCTTGTCATCAAATTTATAGTTTCTGGGCATAACCTCTTCAGATAATATTTCTGTCCCCCCTCACCCTGTACAATTTTTTGTTTCATTTTTTTCCTCTCTGGACTTCTTTGAATTCTTCACATTGTCGTGTCTTAAATGCACTAGTCTTTCTTCACTGCTCTTTTCTTCTGAATCTGCTATTAATTCCAAACTGTGACCTGTCTTCTTATACCAGATATTGTCATTTTCATTTCTAGAAGTTCCATTTGGTTATTTCTATGACTTATATTTCTTTCCTTTGTATGTCTATGGTTTCCTTAAATATGTGAGCATATTTATAATATTTGTAATAGCTATTTTATTATCTGTGTGTGCTAATTCCATTTTCTCTGTCATTTCTTGGTCTATTTCTATTGATTGATTTTCCTTAATAATTTGTAGTTTCTCTGCATGTATAATAATATATAATTGGCTGCCAGATGTGGGGAAGGCTTCATTGTTGAGAGTTTGGTTTTTGTTTTTTCTTCTCTTAAAGAATGTTGAAATTTGGTTTAACAGGTGATTAGTTACCTCCAGACAAGGTTAATTCTTTCAAGTCTTGTTTTTAAGCTTTATTATGATGGATCCAGGTAGTCCACATTCTAGGTGTAATATAGCCATACTAAGGGAAAGACAAAACCTTTCTTGTGTTTTTACTGTGGTTTAATGAGGTCTCTACTCTTGGGACAGGCAGAATTCAATTGTTTCCTATTACTGTGTGAGCCATGGGAATTGTTCAAGCTGCCTGGCAGTTGTTTTGTTTGTTTGTTTCTTATTTTTGTCTTGTCTCATGGAATTTCACTCTAGATATGTACAGAGCAGTGTTTAGCCAGAAACATAAATGAAAACAGTATTTTTGGAGCTCTTTATTTGAATTGCTCTCTCTGTTCTAGTTGGGTTTTCCTACTACCAGCTGCCTCCACCTCCCTGACCATTGATCTGTGTGTACTAAATTCAGTGAGATCACTGTACTCTACTATCTCTCTTCTTGCGTCACAGTCTAGAAAATGTCCCCAAACAGAAAACCAGAGAAGCAGCCTGTGTATGTGCTTGAGTGTTTTGGGTTTGATATCTATCTATGTGTTGCTCTCTGTGTAATAGCTTTGGGGGCAGGATGCGGCTGAAGTGTGTCAATGATAATAATACATATTAAAATAGAGACACAGAGACACCTCTCTGCAATGAAAAAAAAAATGTGAGGAAGAGACAAAAGAAAAAAAAAAGAAGGTTAGAAAAAATAACCTTATCACTTAGGCTCTACATTTAATTTCTTTCTACACAAGGGTTTTGCAGTTGAAACATGTTTGAAAACTTTTCAGTACAATCTCCTGATTTTACAGAGGATGAAACTGAGGTCTGTCAGGGTCAAGTGGGAAGTGAAAATTCTCAGTCCCTTGCTCAAAAACCATTAAGAATTTCAAGGCGGTGGCAGCATAGAATTAATACTTGTGTGAAATCCTTCTGAGCACAGGGCTCTGATCACATGTCTTGTCATGAAACTGGCCCTGGCGTCTGACACAGGGCTACAAATCCAGGCTCTGTTCACATTAAAATGAGAACTGTTTTCTGTTATTGAATGGAACTTGTCATTGACTACTTCCTTGTTTCTCATTGTAATAATGGTTAACTTAGAGTTCATGCAAGACTTAATCGTTTCTTAGTTTTGCTGTTCTCAGTCTTCCATCCTCTCATGCAAACCAGAGTTAAGGACAAAAGTATTGTCCCTTGCACCAAGGTCATGCTGCACATGACCTTGGGAAGTGCCCACAGTAAGACAGCTTTAAGCAGCAGCACTGTGTATGTCTCTGCTGAACCCTGAGGAAAATGAGTTAGACCAAGATGACCTTGCCTCTCTTTTCTCTGCAGGGGTCCTATTCAAACATATGAGATGCTGGATTACCTCCAGGCAAATCACAGCTGTGCAGAGCCTCAGTTAGTCTTGGAGAAGCAGTTGTCTTTGTTTGGGTTACAGGACGTCCCCGAAGGTTCAAACCTTCCTAGCTAGGACAATCTCCTTGTGCTAGGCTGGCCTTCTCAGTACTCTGATGAGCTCAGAGCGAGCTAAGAGAGATAGCACTGATCTTCAGCTCGAACTACTACCTGTCTGGGGACAGGAAATCCTCTGCAGATGTGAGCTCAGACAGGGAATACTGGCTCAGTGCTTCCAGTCACTCACAATACTCAGTCTCCGCAACTGACTTTTCTTTTGTAAAAAAACATCACCAACCCAAAAAGGAATTCCTTCTTAGAGGGGGAACAATGCACACAAGCACACACATACTCTCTTAAGCGCTCATACCCATGCACTTAAATTTATATGCACAGGCTTACTGAAGCATACACCCATATCCCAAATTAAAGGAGTCCACTTTGAAATTATATCTGGCTAGTTGACTTCATGGAAAATGAATACAATCCATGACTCCCCCTAAAACAAGATCTGACTGTCCACGTATGGTCACATTATATTAGAAATTCCCACTTGCTGCACAGCTATTGGGACCATATTTTAAAATGCACGCTATACTCTCTCTAAAATTGTCAGAAGACATTTCATCCCTAGGCATTACCTGCTACCTGCTTAAGAAAATCAGTATCTACTAGTGAGAAGAACAGTTATCTTCTCTATTGCAGTGATACCATTTTTTCTGGTAGCCAGAATGCAGTCTATTCTCCTCCTAGTCTTCCCATTCCACCATCAATAGCTGTCATTCTATAAATAGAATACAAACAGGAAAAACATGTGTGGGCAGGAGGTGATTCATTGCATTCTGGGAAATGTAGTTCCATAATATTCCATCTATAGACAGGAGGAACTGCTGGAGAAGGTCTGGTAGAATGCATGCTGGGGATTGTAGTTTTCTACAAACACCACCATCTTTCCAGGAGTCGGACAAAGTTCTGTAAAGCCAGAGAGATTAGAGAAGAGACATTGACACAAAAGTTTTACACATGACTCAGCTTTCTAGCTACAGATCTGGGAAGGTATTTGACCAGCCGTTGAGAGAACAGAGAGTGGTGTAAACAGAGCGTGGCAAATATCAGGCTTAGACAACAGTTCTCTGTGAGGAAAAATTAACAAAAAATAAAACCTAGAAAGAAAATAAGAAGAATAAAAAGAAACTTCATGGGACTTATGAAAAGATATTGCTGAGCAGAGAAAATAGTTGATCTGTCTGAAGACCCAGAGGAAAAGCAAACCTCCAAAAATTATTTTTGAACCTGAAATAAAGAGATTCAGAAAACTGTTTATCATCCTCAATAAAAACGGTCCTTATGAAACGGGGCAAAATTTCATTCTCATTATATTTATATCAGTCACAATAATAAAAATAATAATGCCTAACAGATATTGAGTGTTTACTTGATGGCAGGTAATTTTTTAAGTACTATACATATATTAATTCATTTAATTCTTAGTAACAGCCTTGTGAGGCAGGCACAATTATTTGCAGATGAGGAGACTAAAGAACAGAGAAGGTAAGTGATTTTCCCAGAGCTTCTCAGCTAATGAGAAGCACTTGGTTGAATCCAGGCCAAAGCCTCTTAACATTACACTGAGTGTTATGGATATCAATAAATAAACCAAAGGAGAAAGGGCCTGGTTAGGACAAGGAAAGCCTATAACAAAATTAAAATTGAAGTAGTAGGACTAAAATTTGCATTGAAAGTGATGAGAGAACTTGACATCTGGGTGACGAATAAAATACACAATTTTATAAGAAATTGAGAATACAGTCTTTGAAATGGATAAAAGAACTCCTTCTAGAAAAGACTTTCCAGAAAATAGAATTTACCACCTGTTTCATCAAAGAGTATCATCTTTCCTTGGGAAATGTCCTGTAGGGAAATATACTAAATTATTAATATGGTTATCTTTTTGGTATGAGGCCATGAATGACAGTTTAATTTTTTCTATGTCTCTGAGTTTTCCAGGTTCCATAGGGTATGTATTTCTTTTTAAAATAAAGGAATATACTTAAGACTACCAATTTATGAAGAATTTGAATGGTAATGCCCAATGTCAGCATAATGTTCTTTTCCTCTGCAATTAACTCCACTCCTCAAGATAGGCCCAGGGCCCAAAACACACGTTTCTTTTCTCTGGTAGTTGTAATTGTGATCCTTGTGGACATCTAGTTCCAATGCAAAGCCTCCTTTAACTCACAAATCACTTGTTATCTGATTCTTTCTAATGCCATTGAAGCTACAAGCATGTCTCTGTTGTCTGTGAGATACAATGCTCACAGAATATATGAAGCCCTGTAATAGAGAGGCTTATGAAGTGCTGTGGTGATGCAGAGGAGAAAGGGACTAATTAGGGGGAGGAGTGGGATCCAGTCAGAGGATTCCCAAAAGAGGGGACATTTGAGAGGGGTAAGCCCTATTTATTGAAGTCAGAGTATACTACATTCAATAAAAGAAGCAAAAAAATATATAGCATCTCTATTTAAAAGGAGTCTAACAAAAACAACCTTTACAAAAGGAGAAGAATTATATAGAAGAGTCCAGAACAAAAGGGGATATGCAATGGCTTGCCTAGGCCTTTGACTGTGGGGTGGAGGATTTGCTAGTGACAGAAGAGAAATTCAAGGGCTCTCTCAGAATGAGAATAGTGGTTAATGCCAGTCCCTCTTATCCAATACAATCCTCTACAATATAATGGGTACTCAACAAATATGACTAATTATTGCTCATCTGAGATCTGGATTTCCAAGACAGCCTTCCTCTAATGAGCTTCTGGGAGGAATTCCAACCTAAAGTTTAATGAAGTATAAATAGCTGCATTCATGCCATCACCATCAGCTTGATTGTTGCTTAAGTTACCCACCAACAACTCATTCATTCTTCATAAGGACCTCAGAATCAGTGTAATATGTTCATTCCTCTTTTGGAAATTGATACATTGATTGATTCTTGATGTATAACTGCCTACTCTGAAAACACACACTGACTTTGGAATCAAACAAGTCTGTGTTCCTACACCGAATCTTCCTCTTACTATGAGATCTTGTACGAATACTTAGCTTCTCTAAGCCATTGTTATGCATAAAATGAATTAATATTTGTGTCTAACTGTATTAGTCAGGGTTCCTTAGAGAAACAGAACCAACAGGAGATATCTGTATATATGAGACTTATAATATATATATGAGACTTATGCAACCAGGGGATGCAAGATTCCCAAATCTGTAGGGCAGGCCACTAGGCTGGGAACTCTGATGAAGTCCTTCAGTGAACTCCACAGGAGAGACTGGCTGGTTGAAGAAGTGAATATACTCTGTTCTCCCTTTAAAGTATTTCGACTGATTAGATCAAATCCGACTGATTAGATTCTCTCATTTGTGGATGACACACCCTTATCTGATCAAAGATGTAATCAACTACAGATGCAATCAACTGACTGATGATTTAATAAACCAGCCTTCAGATTTTTTAACCAACCATGAAATACCCTTGCACTAATGGTTAGGCCAGTGCTTGTCTGACTGGACATCTGGACAACATCAGCTGACCAAGTTGAAACCTGAACTTGACCATGAAATCCACCCCTTGTCAACTTGGCAGCTATATATATCACATTAAATCATGCTTAATCTCTAAATTTCCATTTTATGATGGAGTGCTGCTGTGCATGCCCAACTTTATGGCTTGATAAGTCAGATAACACTCAGCTCATGGTAGACAACTCAGTTCTTGTTGTAACTTGGTGGTCCATGGTTTAATATTCAGTATTGACTAAGGCCCAGTAGCTGGAAAAAGCTGTTTCTAAAAAGAAAAATAGTTACCTGCAGAGGATGGTAAGGCTTTGCTCCAAACTCCTAAGGGCCTGCATTGTGATTCTCCTATAAAAGCCTGACAAAGGCTCCAGACTGCATTTCTATTTGCCACTGACACTTCCAGCACCATTGGGTCTGCTGGTTCATATAGCCCAAGTGGCAGAGCAGCTTGCACAGCAGCCTGGACCTGTCACAGAACCTCCTTTTGTTCTGGTCCCCACTCAAAACTATCAGCTTTTCTGGTCACTCAGTAAATGGACTGGAGTAGCACATCCAAATGAGGAATATGTTGTCTACAAAATCCAGAAAGGTCAACTAAGCCTCGTGCCTCCTTTTTGGTCTTAGGAAGGGCCAGATGCAACAGTTTATCCTTCACCTTACCAGGGATATCTTGACATGCCCTATCCCACTGGACATCTAGGAATTTCAAGGAGGTGGAAGACCCCTATATTTTTATTGGATTTGTCTCCCATCCTCTACAAGCAAATGCCTTACCAATAAATCTAGAGTAGTTGCTACTTCTTGCTCATTAGGTTCGATCACATGATATCACCAATATAGTGGTCCTGTGTGTTATCTTGTGGGAGGGAGAAATGATCAAGGTCCCTGCAGGCAAGACTGTGACATAGAACTGGAGAGCTGATACATCCCTGAGGTAGGACAGCGACGATATACTGCTGCCCTTGCCAGCTGAATGTAAACTGTTTCTGGTAGTCCTTACTAACAGCTTTTGAAAAAATAGCCTTTGCCAGATCAAAGGGGATGTGTTGATTTGCTCAAGCAACGATATCACATCTGGAACAGCAGCTGCAATTAGAGTCACCACCTAGTTAAGTTTACAATAATCCACTCTCACCTTCCAAGTTCCATCCATTTTCCACACAGGCTAAATAGGAGAGTTGAAGAGGGATGTGGTGGAATCATCATCCTGCATTCTTCAAGTTCTTAAGAGTGGCACTAATCTGCAATCTCTCCAGGAATCCAGTATTGCTCCTGATTTACAATTTTTACTGGATAGGGGCAGTTCACTTGTTCTTTCCTACCACAATAACCCTCACTTTATGAGTCAGGGAACTATTGCAGGGATTCTGCCATTTGCTGAGTAGGTCCATTCCAATTAGGCATTCTGAAACTGGGGAAATAACAACTGATGGGTCTGGGGGACTCACTGGACCCACTGTGAGATGGAACTGAACTAAAATTCCATCATTCACCTGACCTCCATAAGCACTTACTCTGAGTGGTGGATCAGAGTGATGTTTTGGCTATTCTGGAACTATTGTCACTTCTGAGCAGCCATTTTGACTGCTGCTTTGAGTCTTCTCTCCATTATGGTAGTCATGCCCACCTTGTCTATGACAATTAACTGTTGCCAACGGCTTCTGCCAACTTAGGATCTGATTATCCCCATTATGTTTAAGGATTCCAGCTCAGTGACAGCATTTTTCACAGTAATATCTGACCTACAGAGCAGGGTGTCTACAGAGCTCTTCACTGATAATGGAGCTAGTTTGCAAATTTGTTCCTGAAGTCCTGGTAAAAGTGTGTCCTCTGGTCATTGCTGGGATGTGTGAGCAGGTCTTCCTTGATAATGTACTCTAACATTCCAATCTCTCTAAGTCCTTGGATCCCCTCCTCTACATTATACCAGGGCAGTTCTGGCAATTCAAACTCAGGTAATGGTGGCCACCTTTGGATCCATGTTTCAGCCAACCATTCAAGCAAACCGTTAATACTCTTTCTAACCCCTCGAGTTACAATACTGAATGCAGTCTCTGCTATTCAACTTGATCCAACTTTATATTGCTTCTACTATTATCCCACACCCTTAATATCCATTCCCACACAGATTTTCCTGATTTATGTTTATATGAATTGGAAAACTCAAGCAGTTCTTTTGGAGTATAGCTTACCTTCTCATGGGTCATACATTGTACCTCACCTTTTGGGGCTTGTTGGGACTTTAGTCTAGTTATAGGTCCTAAAGAAAAGAGGGGTGCTGGAGTGAATTAGAAGAAAAGAATTCTAAAAGAATTAGAAGTGTCTTTCAAGCCAACTACCTCAGGGCATTTCATTGCAGTTTCATCTGGTGAAACATGATTAATCTCTCCAGAGGAGTAAGGGGAGGTGGTTACAGGCTTCGAATAGCAGACTTCTCAGGGTAGAGGGTGGTGGGAAGCTGTTTCCTTAGGGTGAGCTGGAGGTGGGGTAGTGGTTTCCTCAGGACAGATTATTACAGTCCACCTAGCAAACACGCAGCAGAATCCAAAGTTTCCATATCCCATTGCCATCATTATCAACCCATATGCCCCCATCCCAAGTTTCAGGATCCCATTCTTTTCCAATCAAAGCCCTTACTTTAGCAGCAGACACTTCAGCAAGCTTGAGAACATAGTTTACATTGTAAATCTGTTTGCACAATGAGATTCTAGGTCTTGTTTTCAGAGATCTTAAGTTTGCAACCACAGGGAACAAGATTTTCTTTCAGGGAACACACAGAAATTTTTACATCATTCATACAACATTTAAGTTGCAAATTTGAAGTTTTCAGCACATCCCTTTCTCTCATAACTTTATCCAGTGTATCTAAGAAAAGCAGCCAACATTATTATATACCTTAACTCTACAAAATTCTGTTAAGATGACAAAAACACTCTCACCCAGAGCCTTGCCTCTTATAAACATATGATTAGCAGAATTAAATGGTGATATTATGCATCTCCCTATTGCCAGCTCAGACCATGGACTGTCAGTGTCATCTTGATTATTGGAAATAGACTCATTAGTGCCTTTGAGTCTAATCAGAATAGAAATCCAATTGTAAAAAAAACAATTTTAAGCTTCTTATTCTCAAGAACAGCTCCCGATACCAAGCTGTATTAGTCAGGGTTCTCTAGAGATATCTGTAAATATGTGATTTATAAAAGCGTCTCATGCAACCATGGGGGTGCAAGAGTCCAAAATCGGCAGGGTAGGCAGTGAGGCTGGGAACGCCAATAAAATTCCTAGATGAACTCCACAGGCTCCAGAGGCTGGCTGACTGAAGAAGTAAAAATTCTCTCTTCTCCCTTAAAAGTCTTCAACTGATTGGATCAAATCCACACCTTTAGTTGATTATAGATGTAATCAATTACAGATGCAATCAACTGACTGATGATTTAATAAACCAGCCTTCTGGTTTAACAACCAAACATAAAATATCCCTGCAGTAACTTGATTACCTGGCCAAATTGACACCTGAACCTAACCATCACACTACGTTATAGAGTTACTGTGAAGATTATAATAATACCTGCTAAGTGCCTAGCAAGTGTCTGACACATAGTATGACCTCACAAAATGACAGTAGGTAGTAGTTGTGGTGCGAGGGCCACTGGGATGACTCAAAACTTAAAACACTTTATAGAAACAGAGCAGAGTGCATGTCATTCAGGAAATTGAAGTGGCTGGTTCCATTACCCAGAATGAGCTTCTGATCACTTGTCAGAGCCATTTCAAGCTATGCCACAGATGCTTGTTTACACCATTTTCCACTCATGTCCTGCAAGGATAACCCTGGTTTTCTTAGTATTCTAGAAGCAAATTTAAGGTTTCAGGCATAGAAGCATGCTATTCAACACATGCCTCTGAGGAATAATAGGGAAATTAATGAACTCCTTACTCTAAAGCATCCTGATATACTCAGTAGCCTTTTGTTTTATTCAAGTGGAGGCAGAGATACTATCTTTTCAAAAGCAGCATCTAATGCAGAGTAAGGTAAGGAAACAGCAGCTTCAAACTGTCAATATAAGTGTTATCCCAAGGGGCTGGAATCTGCTCTGGACATGACTATGAATGGGAGAATTTTCTGTTGGTGGTTTTTGTGAGTGAGAGCTTTGAAGAAAACAAATAAGTAAGAGTTACCCCCTTCAAGGAGCTGGATGTTTCCTGAAGATCCAAAGCTAGGAAAAAACAAAATGATAAGTTAAAAGGATGGGAATGTGCATCATATTCATGGGGCGTGAGAAGGAGTTGGGAAGTTGTTGACCAAGAAATCAGAGAGAGACAGGATGAGGAGAAGTTCAAGGTCTTGTGAGTTATGAGCAGCTTAGATATATTTCTGTGCAGGGCCAGGCATGCCGAGTCAAACATGCCATAAGATGTTAGGGTTTGGATGCTCAAAGCAACTGTACAGACTTGGTTATTAAGCGTGAAGTCTTCCCCCAATAAATCTAGTAGATCATTTATTCCATTTCTAAGTAAGCACAAGTATATTTTTCTATTTCTGGATGTTTGTTTTTCACCATTGCTTTCCTCACAAGGTTCCCTGCCTAAGTCTCCAAGGAGTTGAATCTGATCTTGTTTCCCGAGGGAGTCACTGTGACACCTCAGATGTATCATTCTAAGCTAAGCCCCTAGTTTCAAAGAAGAGCTTAACTGTTCAGTGGGTTCCCTGCTGCTACAGATCTTTGTCATTTTAGAGATGCTATGGTCATAAAATGGCATTTAAAATACAAACTCAAGATATGCACAGAAGAAGTTTCGGAAGACGCATTTGGTCCTAAATTTAATTTGGTTCACTTAAAGGGTGTTTCTCTTTCTATATCCATTTTATAATTTACCTATTGAAAATTTCTACTGTAGCCAAATTAATTTCTTCCATATCTCCAAATAAATATACATTTTTTTCTGCTTCCACTGTTTGCCTTTGTGATATCCTCCAGCTGGAACTCTCTTTCTCTCTGTCTCTCTCTTCCTGAGTACCAGCTCATGCACCTTGAACTCAATCTATACTCCAATAATCTCACCCTCATCTGAAATATACACATGATCCCTTGCACCAGATTCTTTGCTTTCAATCCCATACACTGGTGGGGGGACAGGTGGTTACCCATAACAGAGATGGCAGGTGTGTTACCTGAATGAATTCCCAGAGCCTTCCCAAGGCCTTGGCCAATAGTACCTAATTAGGCATTGTGCCAGTTTGAATCTGTGTGTATCCCAGAAAAGCCAAGTTCTTTAATCCTCATTCGGTATTGCTGAGTAGGATCTTTTTTATTGTTTCCATGGAAATGTGACCCATCCAACTGTGGGTGGTAACTTTTGATTAAGTGGTTTCCAAGGAGATGTGCCTCCACCCATTCAAGCTGGGGTTGCTTACTGGAGCCCTTAAAGAGGGAACACCCAGCCAGAAACTTTTGAAGATGAAGAAGGAGAAAGTCCCTGGGGGTGTTTCATGAAACAATAAGCCAGGAGAGAAAGCTATCAGACTTCTCCATGTGCCCTTCCACTTTAGAGAGAAGCTTGAATTTCACTAGCCCCTCTTGAGTGAAGATAACCTCTGGTTGGTGTTTTAATTTGGACATTTTCATAGCCTTATCTTAATTCGGTCATTTCATGGCATTAGAACTATAAACTTGCAACTTAATAAATTCCCCTTTTTAAAAGCTGTTCTGTTTCTGGTATATTGATTTCCTAAAGCTTGCAAACTAGAACAGGCATACTTATCAAAACTAGTGCAGGCTCAAGGTCTTCCTCAATAGAGCATTCAAGACAAACACTACCAATCCATCAGGTTTAACCTGTAAGATGAAACCTATTTGCCAAAATTGTTTTATAATATATAATGGGTTATACATGGGTTTTTTGACTTATGTAATTTTTTTCACATATTATGTTTTCCATGAAACTAATTTGATCCCCTGGAATGGAATTTGAACTCCTCAAACTATCTCTTTAACCAACTGTATTAGCTAGGGTTCTCTAGAGAAACAGAATCGGCAGGAGATATCTGTAAATATGAAATTTATAAAAGTGTCTCTTATAACTGTGGGGAAGTAGAGTTCAAGTTTGGTAGGGCAGGCTGTGAGATGGAAGCTCCAATGAAGGTCCTCAACAAACTTTCTCAGGAGAGACTGGCTGGCTGAAGCAAGAAGAGTGATTGTTTCTTTTGAATCATCCCTAAAAAACATCCAGTGATTAGGTTAAGTGTCATTCGTTGCAGAAGACACTCCCCTTAGCTGATTGCAGCTGTGGATATATCCATGAAATGTCCTCATAGCAACACATAGGCCAACCAGGAACCACCACCTGGCCAAATTGACACATGAACCTGGCATGACACCAGCTGACCATGATGGCTAAGATCCCTACCATTAAGGGTCATTCTTTTAGTTAGGAAACCAAGTGTCTAGGAGACATCTGTTTAAAGGAAACATTATCAACATAAGTTAGAATGTTAGCAGTCCCTTTGAAAATAAGAAAGTAGGGCTTTACATGCTAGTACAGTGCACAGATAGGTTTTATTTTGGTTGATAGGGAGCAAGGGGTGGGAAGATAATGTCAAAATGAAGATTAAAGGTTATAATAAATTATTGCTACTATTGATTTATTGACCCATGCTAGGTATGATTTTCTTTATCCTTAATAATTGCATATGATAGGTTTCAACACCTCCAGTTTAGAGATAAGAAAAACAGAGACCCTAAGAGGTTACATATACTCACTGTGATTATGCAGCAAGTTAATGGCAGAGATAGAGCCCAGGCAAGTAAGAGTGTGGCGAACAATCTTGGGAATGATTTTTGAGAAGGACATAAGGACATGCTTGGCTAGAAGGCAAATTCTAAAGGAGTAAGTCCTTCAGTTTCATTCTCAGAAGGACCTCCTCTTACTCCTTGCTGGGCACAGACCAGTTGGAGGTTGAATGGGTGTGCTGGTTGTGTACTCCAGAAAAGCCATGTTCATTAATCCTCATTCAATGCTGTTGGTTAGAATCTTTTTGATTAAGTTGTTTCCATGGAGATATGACACAATTGGTTGGGACCTTTTGATTAGGTGGTTGCTATGGAGATGTGTCTCCACCCCTTCAGGGTGGAATTGCTTACTGGAGTCCTTAAGAAAGAACCATTCTGGAAAAAGCTTCAGAGCCCACACAGCCAGAGACCTGTGGAGATGTAGAAGGAAAAAACCCCCAGGGAAATCCTTTGAAATGAGAAACCTGGAGAGAAAGCTAACGGACATCACCATGTACCTTCCCTGCTGACAGAGGTGTTCTGAACCCTTCAGCTTTTCTTGAATCAAGGTATCTTTATCTGGATGCTTTAGTTTGGACATTTTTATAGCTTTAGAAATGTAAATTTGCAAAATAGTACATTCCCCTTTTAAAAGCCATTCTATTTCCAGTATATTGCATTCTGGCAACTTTAATAAACAAAAAACATTGAGTGTTCTTTCATCTGTGATCCATACGCAGATCTTCTGGGCTCTGCCTGCCATGGACGCCAGAGGTTCTGGGACTTCCTTGATATATGCCGGAGCTACTCTTCTTCAACTCTCCATGATAAAGGAAACCCTCAAAAATGCAGTCAGGGAATTTGAAAAATAAAAAAATGTAGTAACATGTCCTGACAAATGAACACCAATTGCTTGAACATCCATCTAGGACTAGAAACAATATCCTTCAAACATCTAGAATGTGATGGAACTATGAAGACTGAAATGAATGGATTTATGGAGCAAAACTGGGGCTGCTGGTTTGTTGTCTTTGAGCAAGATTCCAGAATGAATAAAATAGCAGAATAGATGTATAATGTATATTCAATCCAATGAAATTTTATAGTTAAAGTTAAATAGGTTTGATATAAACAGGGAACAATAGCTGTCTAAACCACCGAGTAATAGGAACTTTAAGTGGCCATTACTAGGCCAAAAGATTCAGCCAGCTTTGGCATTTGATTTCACCTTCAATTGCATTACTTACATATGCCCCCAAAGACAGAACACATAGCTTGTTTATCACATTTGACATATTATTGAATGTGAAGACCTAAGCTAGAGGGTTAGGTTTTAGAAATAGTGTGATATTTCTCAACTTTACATGATATTGAGGTATCTTTATTTCAGGACATTTGTCTCTATGCCCCTATGCACAGATTCTGAACAAAAATTCTGTTACACAGAAAACTTAAGATAGCAAATAAAAATGTAAATTAACTGTCAATCAGACATTAAAATGGGTTTTTAAGAAGAATGTATCTACTTTAAAAATTGGTAAAGACGATCCTTTTGCCAAATGATTTGAGAGTGTAATTGGATGATGAGGGTGTGGAAAAACAGTAATAAAAGAGAAGTACATTTAATTTTAGCTTGTCATTTCCAGCTTTATAAATTGCTTTTTTCCAAATGAATACTCATAGTTCTCAAAATTAAATTACCTTATTTTTTATTTATTTAATATTTTCTTCTCAAACCTATTTATGAGGCTCCTTAAATATATCAGCCAGTAAGCAAAAGCAAAAATTTGGGTTTCTTGTGTATGTGTATATATTAAGGTCTGTAATATAAAGCATTATTTAATAAAATTGTACTACATTGTTATGAACTTACAAACCTGGTAAAACATTTTGGCATTGGTATGTCTTATTCAGAAAAAAAAAAACACTTATTTAGATGTAGCTGGGTCGGGCTGACCGAATCTTATTTCCACCTGTTATTAACTACATGTATGCTCTCCTCCCCACTTTGAGAAAACCTTAACAACTTTCTCATCATCATGATGAGCAATTAACTGTCATGAGCCAGCTGTGCCACCAAGCTCACCTGGGACCCACAGAGATTTTGTTCTTCAGTGCAGGTTTGCCTAGCCACATGACCAGGCAAGTCCAACACAGACATGTATTTAGACGTGAAGATATTCCCTATTAAGAATCAGGTTGAGAACAACTGTTTTGTAGGTCCCTGGAAAGGGAAAGGAAGAGAGAAAAGCTCTTATTTTATTTAGGAAAGGTAAGTTACTATAATGCAGTGATTCTCAAAGTGACCACCAGCAGCAGCATCTTCACCTGAAAGTTGGCTAGAAATGCAAATTCTCAGGCATCACCCCAGACCGACTGAGTCAGAAACAATGAGAGTGGAGTCCTGTGTCTTACATAGACCTCCAGGAGATTCAGATGCACATTTAAGATTGAGAATCATGAGTTTAGTACCTAGGAGAGCTTATGTAGTCTTGTATTCTTGGGATTGGGTCTGAACTCTGACACTTATTACCTGTGTAAACCTGAGCAAGTTACCTAACTTCTCTGAACATGGAGTTATTTGTTTGTAAATGGAGATGATTAAAATCTTGGCAAGGTATTATTAAATATGTCATATATTATGTTAAATACATTCTATAGGATATTGTGCATTATTTGCAAAGTAGGATATTAAAATGGAAATCATCTTGCCTCAATTTCAACTGAAGTATCAATATGCTAGTTATTAGACAGAGAAAATGAGAGTGACACAAAACCCTATATGGTAACTTAACAAAGGAAATAATCCAAAAACAGTTTCTCCACTCTTGAATTTTCTCACCAGTGTTGAATATAAATTTGTTGGAGTTGGGTAGGAAGAGCTTCATGAGCTAAATGTGTTAGTCTTATTGTGTGTCTCCAATCCTAGTGAGAGGGGAGTTCAACAGAAGGTCAATACTTGCCCCCCGTGGTTGAAAAGCTAGTACAATAGTGTTTGCCTGGGGCTCCTAAGTGTTATAGCAGCCTTTTGCAGCTGAACTGAGGTGGCTACATTGAGATCGGCTTACTCTTTTCAGAGTAAGAACTAGTTAAGACTTTCCCCTGCTACGTGGAAAAGAGAGAGTATTGAGGCATAGCTATCCATGGATGTGTTTAAAAGTTCTGCAGAGAGGGCAGAGCCATGCCAGCACCAAGAAGCTGGAGATGAATACCAGTTTCAAGGGACTATGGGAGGAGTCATAAGCACCTCTAAGAATAGAGATTAATTTGGTCAGGTGAAAGAAACAGCAAGAATGAAGTCACAGACAAAGCTTATTTCCAGCAAATGCTCAAAAGTGTAACAAGAGAAAAAATCAGCTTCAAAAATCTGCCAGAGAGTAGGCAGCCAGCTTATGACAGTACAATCATAACACAAAGAGTCTCTGTCCTTTTTCACTCTTGTTTCTCCCTGCTCCAACAGTGGGCTGGACAGAAGGTGACTAAAAGCTGAGTATGGGGGCCAAGAGGAGTACTAGACAGAATAGAGAAGCCAAATACAACACCCTTTTCCACTGCAAGCCAAGCTATTGGAAAAAAGGAGACATGGTAAAGTGGATTTGCAAGTTTGATTAACATTCAGCCTCAGTATTCTAAAACCTGAATTTAGACTGTGATTTGTGAATATACCATTTCTATAATAGACAATGGGCCTTCTAGAATTCCCCTTTAGGAGAAATGAAGACTATTCTCACTGAAAAACTCTTAAAGTGGCAAAAAAAAGTGCAAAAATATAAATTTAAGTTGATTTTATCATGATTATGCTCATTCCATACACACACGCACAGACGCATAAACAAACATACACAGGCATGACAAATGGTAGAGCCTCAATAAATGGCAGCGATTTGCTTTCCTTAGGAAAAATAATATTCTGACTACCTTTACAATCAGTACTGTTTTTAAAGTCATATTTTGTAGGTCTAATTAAAAAGCAAGACCTATCATAATAATGGTTCATTATTACTAACATGAACCAACACAGGTTTGTGGCAGCAACAATCTTTTCATGGATCCCATCATAGGATGTGAAGACTATAGAATGGCTTTGAGCTCTTTGAATGATAGAATAATTAAATGAAATATTGGCAAGGCTAAGAGAGCAAAGTGATCAGGTCATGTTGCACAACTGCAGGGGACCTCATTCACATAGTAGCATCCCCTCTGGCTCGGTCACGCATCCTGTAGACTACAGAAGGTGTCCCTAGAAATGGTCATCAAGGCCAAACCCCAATTTAAAGTTCACACCCCTTCCAAATGGCTGCATAAGACTTGAATGCTCCCTGTAACAAAGAACTCTGATTCCTATTAAAGGCCATCTTTTTAATTGAATGTGATCACTGTTACAGGTTGAATCATGTCTCCTGCAAAAACATGTTCAAGTCCTAACCTCTAGTTCTGTGAATGGGAATCCTCTTGGAAATATGATTTCTGAAAATGTTGGTTAAGATGAAGCCAAATTGAATCAGGCTGGACCTTAACCCAATATGACTGGAGTCCTTATAAGCAAAGAAAATTTGGACACAGTGAGTAGGAGACAGGTAGGGAAAGACAGGACAGGGCTATGTGACAGAAGGTTGAGATTGAGTTTTGGACCAGGGGCAAGCCATACTCATATGCTCCAGACTAAAGATAAAGCATGGCTTTGCTGATACCTTGCTTTTGGCCTTCTAACTCCAAAACTCTGAGATAATAAATTCCTGCTGTTTAAGACAAAACAAGTCTGTGATTGTTAAGTGAGTTGTTAGGCAATGAGTCTGTGGTGTTTTGCAACAGCTGCCCTATCAAACTAATACAGTCATGAAAGCATTTTTACTCATATTATTGCAAAACTGTAGTTTGTTACATATCTTAGGTCCACTTTTTGAGACCACACAAAATAGATTTTCCCTTTCCTCTTGATGGCAGCCCTTCAGAACATTTGGAAAAGGCTGGTAAGTTCTTCCTGAGTCTAGTCCCGTTAACACTTTCTCATTTGAATTATTGCTTAGTTCCTGCATCCTTTTCACCCTGGTCTAAATATATTCCAATTTGTATACATCCTTCTTAAAGTGCAGCATCCAGAACTGAATGCAATGCTCCAAGAAACCCAATTGCCTATTTTGTTTGGTCTTTCAGATAAGAAGATATGGGCATATCTAAAACCACACACTTTGTTAGTACAGTAAGAGCAAACTTCTGCTCTTCCTTCTCTCCAGCACTGGATTTTTCCCACTGTTCCAGCCTTCCTCCAAAGCATTAAGTAAAGATTTCAAAATTGTTCTGTTATTTGTATTGGAGTGGAATGATTTTTCTAGTTTTTGTATTTCTACTTCCTTTTAAAGATCATGATTACTACAGACCATGTATTTGGGGTAACTAGACCACAGCAAAATCAAAACATCCATTTGGCAATGTTCCCTAGAAATAACTACGATGGGAGCCAATTGGTATTGACTATTGCAGCAGTTGATGTGGCCCGGTGGGCCAAGGTGCACTCTAGGCCTACAGAATCATCATGTTCATCAAAGGAAAAACTAATCCTATGAATTAATGACTCAGTAATAATCTTCACCATCACTCAAACTTGTAGAGTGCCAAAGACTTTTCAAATGCGTTATTCCATTTCAATATTTTTAGTAACACCATAAATAACTGTATCAGGATGAGTAGAGAAATATCTATTGACTTATTGACTTTTAACACATTGCCTGCTAAGGGCCAGGCACTCTGCAGATGCCATAAGACAAATTTACATTTAGTCCTCAGTCCTTCTCAGAGCGAGTGGTATCTTTTCATTTTATGTATGATGTAACTAAGGCTCATAGGAGTTTGTTCAGTGTCACAAAACTAATCAGTGGCAAAGGCATAAGTTTTCTCCACTATAAACAGCTGTGTTAGTTAGCTATTGCTGTGTAACAATTTAATCCAAAGCTTAGCAGCTTAAAACAACATTTATCATCTCACACAGTTTCTGAGGGCCAGGAGTTTAGGCATGGTTTAGGGTGGCTCTGGCTCAGAGTCTTTGCCGAGGTTGTAGTTTATTTGATGGGCAGGATGAGGCTAGAGAATCCTCTCTCAGGCTCCCTCATGTGGTCATTGGTAAACCCATTTCCTTCCTATCAGTTGTCTGTAGGTCTCATCTTGGATTCTCCATAGGCTTCTTCAGTGTCCTCACAACATGTCAGCTAGCTTTGCCCAGTGCATGTGGCAAGAGGGAGAGACAGAAAAAAAAAGAGGGGGGAGAGAAGGAGGGTGAGTGGGAGGGAGGAAGGGAGAGAATGAGAGAGAAAGTGAAAGTTCAGTACCAGCAAAGTGGGAACCTCAGGCACTATAATGTTATCTCAAAAGGGACGTCCCATTACCTCTGCAGGGTCACAGAGACCCACCCTGGTATGGTGTGGGAGGAGACTATACAAGGGGTGAACATCAGGATGTGAGGATCTTTGGGGGATCTAATGAGGGGCTGACTAGCACAAAAGTAGCAAAACCTAGTTGAAAAAGACCTTATTTTTCAAGAATAAGCACTGAAAATTCATAACTACTGTGTGTATGCCATCACCAAATTGACCATTCTCAGACTGATTTCATATTCATTGTTGAAAAAAAAAACAGGAATGAAGGCCAATTGTTCTAATTTGGTTGTTATGATACTTATAACATGCTAACTTAATGTTGCCAAGTTTTGACAAAACAAAAATATTACTGTGGTGACATTACTTGTGAGTATACACCTTATGTTTCAATTCATTTTTGAAATATTATTTTTGAGGCAGTGATACTTCAAATACTTAACAAAAGTAATATATGTATTTCTTGACATTTCCAAGAGGCGATTGAGAAAAAAAGACGTGGAAGGTCAATTCTCTCTTGCCTGTCCTAAGTTGATTTACACAGCTTCAAGCTGGATGCTGCTGCTTTCCAAAGAAGCAGTGTCTTCATCATTTAAACTACAATGCAACACGTTCAGTCTATTCTCATTAAGATAGCTTTATAGAAAAATAATTTGAACAAACAATCTAGGGAGAAGGCTCTGGGAAAACTGGCATGAATCTGGGCCCTGTGCCATGGTCTGGAAGAGGGAAGAGGCAGGGTGAGAATTATCATTGCAAAATTGGGAAGTTAGAAGTCAGCAACCGCAGGGCGATGTACTGTATCGTGTCTATAGGGCACATGAAACTGAGCAGGAAACAAGACCAAGGATCCAGAGTGGAGAATATAAAAAGTAGGGCAGAGAACAGAGGTCATGGTGGGTCAAGATAAAATCTTTCAGGAATCAAACTGAGCATAAGGTGAGGAAGGCTGTTTGGGGGGTTTTGGATTGTCTTTATCCTAATAGATTCTGGCCTCTTGGCAGAGTAAGAGTGGGGACAGGTAGACCAGGTGCCTTAAAGGGTCAGGATTTGGTTAAAAGTCTATGATTTTTTTTTCCTTCTTGCTGTTATTTCTTTAGTTTAGTCTTCTAAATTTCAGTGTGTTGGAACATAAAACCTACAGCTTAACCAAATTACTGTTTACCTTTGAAGAAAGGGTATAGTCTGACTCTATTAAGAAACCCAAAATATATGGAACCCCATGAATAGCACATTTCTTCATGTACCACCTAAAAAAATGCCCAGGGAAAAAAGAAAGCTGTTAACTCAAATAGAAAATAATTTATCATATGGGGGGCTAAGCTTTAGCATGAAATTCCTTACTTTTTTTTTTTACAAAAGAACAAAACTCACTGAAAATCAATTAAAATTTGGCCTGTATATGTGAGCTGTGGAAGAAGAAGAGAGAAATAGAAATGACACTGCTCTAGGAGCCACACATTTGCCATCAACCAACTGCTGTCCTCAGGTAATGACTTCAGTTGAGATTCAGCATCCCTATCTTTGTGATCTATAGCCCCTTAGCACCTTCATCTGTACTGTGTTTAGCACCTCCTTCTTTCTACTGTTTATTATGTTTAGCTGTTTACTTAGCCCTGTGAGTTCCTCTATGCCACGGGACAGATTTTTTCCAGTTTTTCATTCTTCATGTATAACTGGCACCGAGTTGGAGGAGAGTACTCAGGCTTAGAACTAAGCCATAGTATGATGTCTCACAAGAAGGACTGGAAATCAGAATAAGGAAAAAAATGTATTTAATGAAGTCTTGAACAACACAATAGATTGGCCCCATGGAAAAAATTTGAAAATATGATAGAGAGGTGAGGGGTGGGGGTGGAAATGATCACAGAGAAAGCAGTAGTCTTGCCTCTATTCCCTGTCTCCAAATTTCCCACCACCCTTTTTTCAATTCATTAGCTCAGGCTCCCTGGCTTTTTCCATGCCCTCCATCCAGCATTTTGTTCATACTGTCATCAGCAACTTGTTCCATGAAAGTCAGTCTCTGGCATTTTCAACTCCCTTTCACCCACTACCAAAACCAATACCCAAATAGTTAAGAGTCCAAAACCAACACCCAAATAGCTAAGAGTCCAAAACAAACACCCAAATAGCTAAGAGTCTAGGGGAAAATAGAAGGCTATGCATACTGAGAATTTTGTTTCATTTAACTTTTTTCTATTTTTTAACAAAAATTCTTTCAACAAATATTTAATGAGTACCTACAGTTTTCTAGAACTTACCGTAGTCCTGTAATCCTTACAATAACCCTGCAAGGGAGCTGTCATTTTCCCTATTATATATTATACAAATGATAGAAGTGAAGTTAAAGTCACTTAGTCAATGCCATGCCACTAGTAAGTGGTAAACCCTAGGTTTTCCTGCCTTCAAAGCATATTCAGTACACCACACTGCCTCAGGGAGGTAGGACATCTATATCTGTTTGTAAACCTCTATAATCTGTGGTAGAAAGTTGCTTAAGGTGATGAGTGGTACAGATGCATGAGTTCAGAGGAAGGATAGGTTTCTACCAGTGGTGGGAAATCCGGGATGATTCTTTGGAAGAGGTGTCATTCGAGTATCACTTTGAAGGAGTTACAAGAGTTGGATGCATACAAAGGTTCTGGGGAATGGGGTAGGTGAAGGGTGGGCACAAGAAAAGGGGCTAGAAATGAGATAGTAATAACTTACTGTCTAGAGCAGTGCTGCCCAATAAGTCATGTAAATTTTTTCAATAGTCACATTTAAAAATAAGCAGATAAAATTAATTTTAATAGCATGCATTATTTAACCCAATATTCAAATGATAATATTTGGGTATATTGGGTAGGGATTTTTATGTTGCTCTAGGGAAGTTTTAATTAATTATAAAATTAAATCATAATTTAAAAATAAATTAAGACTTCCCGTAATCTCCCTACCCTATATATCCAAAATATTACCATTTCAACCTGTAACAACATAAAAATTATTGAGATATTTTACTTTTTTTTATACTGACCCTTCAAAATCCAGAATGGATTTTATATTTGTAGAACATAATTTGGACTGATCACACTACATACACTCAATAAGCACATGTGGCCCGTGGCTACCATCTGGACAGTACAAACCCAGAGAATTTCTCACATAAGGTAAAACTCAACAAATTTTGACTACTTTGAAGTTGCTATGACTTTGGGAATGCTATTTGTCTTCTGTGCTCTCAATTTCATCCTCTGAAAATAAGAGGATTCATCTTGTTGTTCTCTAAAGAATTTGCTGCATCTTTGAAAACATAAAGTCTAATCTTTAGCCATTAATGAGGTGGAATGAGCTCAGTAAAAGGTGGTCTTAGAAAGAGAGGAAACTACCTTGAGGGCATAGATGGCAGAAACAAAGGCCACAAAAGTTAAGGCCAAGCCACCTTGCATGAAGAACTTAAAGACATTTCCTTTTCTCTTAAAGAGAATGGAGAAAAAGGGCAAGGAGGTAAAGGGGTGGGGCAAGGAAGAGAAGAGCCAGTAAAGTGACCGAGGCTGTTTGAAGCTATCAATAAGAAAATCTTTGGTGAGCTGGCCACACAAATTCAGAAACACAATAATTTGTCTAACGCATTTGTGATTATTAGAGAAGAAGAAATCCTAGAAAAGAGGCCATGCCTCATTTGGAATGAGAGCAGGACAGGACAGGATGTAAAAAGAAGAACGAAATGTCAGATGAGGCAGAATTTTGAAGCTAGAGGTGAATATGAAACTTTCTGGAAATTAGCAGAAACGTTACAGTGGGCTTTCAACTTCCACAGATCAGCAAATTAGAATTTTATGCAGCTCTCAGTTATCTCAAGTGGCTTGGACCTCAAGAACTATATCTAGGTTACATAATAAAAGAAAAACATCCTAAGCGGAGGCCAAGTTTACTATGTCTATTTGGATCATGAAAAGTCAATTAATTCTTTCATTTTCAATGAGTAAGGATTCATTTTGGTGGTCAGGCAAATACCTTGCCACCTGGGCAGTAGGAATAGTATCAGCTTAACTCCTTACAGTAATTGATGCCACTTCACTTAATTTAAAGAAAAAAATTAGAAAAGCACAAAAGAAAACATTAAATTAAAGTGCATTTTATTAAAACCTTAAAATTATATTACAGGTGATAAAATCAATTAATAACATGTTATAGAAAATTTGGAAAATGTAAACAATGTTTTCAAAGTAAATTAAGATTTCCAAACATCTCCCAACCCACAGATGGCTGTTCTTAATATTGGAAACATTTTCTTCTATTAAATTTCCACTGTCTTTTTAATTGTTGGAGTTCCTTTCAGCTTCTGAAAGTAAGAAGGTTTTAAGTCCTCATTTGCAATGTGTATGTGAGTCTTTATTTTTTCCTATATTTTCCTAATATTTTGGAGAGAAATTGGGAAAGGTCCTGTCAAGGGGAGTTAGTCAGACATACCTCTTAGATGGAAGCTCAACATTCTGTACATTGGATGAAATCAAAGGGACTTTGAGAAATGGTTGGCTTAATCCTTCCTGTTTGGAGTACAGCTTCTGTTTTACAAATATGCAGGGCCAAAGACAAGTGATAAATGGAAACAATAGGGTAGCAGTTAATTCTTTGCTGATCCATATCCAAATAGGCTATAAAAATGGTAATGTATGTATTCATAATTAACATGCTAGCCATAAATCATCTCAGAACTAAATTATTAAAACAATGAAATGCACACATCTCTATTAGGGATGAAAATTTATTTGTGGAAAAGTTAGCAAAGTGAAAACTATACCTGCTGAGGTGAACTTACCTTGGCCCATCCCTCATTCACACTGAAAGATAAAACAAGATGGGTGTCTAGTGAAATGTGATTTACTACCAGAGGTGAATCTCAAAGTAATGTAAAAACTCCAGTTAGATGCAAGAAATGTTGTGACCTACAGCTATGAAAGCACAATAGACCAGAACAAAAAGATAGCAATGCTATTGTGTGTCCATCATGGTAATACTCAAAGACCTACATTTTATCCCCCAAATTACAACTAACATTTTGGTTACCTTAAGTTAGTCACTCAACTATTGACAAGTTCCTTATTGCTTCCTCATGGGATCTGGAAGGATCTGTTTGTCCTACCCCCTTGTTATATAGATATGAGGTCTTATGGCTGGAAAGAAGCTAGTCAAAATCTCAAATCTTGATTTCCTGTTGTTTTCCAGGGGGTATAAGTTGTTTTCCAGGGGGTATAAGAATAGCTGGACTCTAGTTTCTCCCAGGGCATTTTACTGACTAACGGCTTGGAAGGCTTCATCTTTGGTGAGTTGGGGTAAAGTATCCAAGACAGCAATATTCTGGCATTCACCCAAGAATGGCAGTGTCAGCCTGGTGACTGCCAATAGTTAATGGACTTCACTTGAGTGAATTTTAAAGCCAAATAACCTCTTTTTGCTAGAGTACAGTTAGGATGGCATTCACTACTTACTGAAAGCTGTAGGCAAGAGTGCTCTTGTCTGAAGTGGGAAAGGGCAGGGTGTATGCCAGATCCCCAACAGCAATGTCTACTGGGTTGGTGTTTTAGTTTAATAAAGCTGCTGCAATAAAATATACCAAAAAAATGGCTTGGCTTTTATAAAGGGGATTTAAGTTATAGTTCTAAGGCCATAAAGATGTCCAAACTAAGGCATCCAGAGAAAGATACCTTGATTCAAGACAGGCTGAATGGCATCCAGGATTTCTCTGTCATCTGGGAATGTACATGGCTAGTATCTGAGGTCCTTTCTCCTGGTTTGATGCTTTATGCTACAGAGTCCAGTGGTTTTGTATCTAAACATCTGCTGGCCCTTCACTTAGCTTCTCCAGGATAAAACTCTGGGTTTTGGCTTGCTTGGTATTTCATGGGAAGGCACATGGCAACACCTGCTGGGCTTCTCTCCTGGTTTCTAGCTTCAAACAGCTCTTACAGTAACAGATCCTGTGGGTCCTTCTGACGTCTTTTTCTGCATCTCCAAATGTATGTGTATAGGTGTCTGTTCTCTCTGTCAGCACTCCAAGCAACTCCAAATGTCTGTATCTATGTCACTTCTGAAGCAACTGTTCTCCAAGTGTCTGAGCTTCCTCCAAAATGTTTTCCCTTTTAAAGGACTCCAGTAAATGAATCAAGACTCACCTTGAATGGGCAGGGTCACATCTCCATCTAATCAAAAGGTCACACCCCAAATTGGCTGTATCATATCTCCATGGAAACAATCCAATCAAAAGGTCACATACACAAATGGTTGTGTCACATCTCTATGGAAACAATTCAATCAAAGTTTCCACTCTAAACAATAAGTCTGGCCTATTAAATTTTTGGATCAAGATTGAAAGAAAATGGCTTTTGAGGGGTACATACCAGTTTCAAACTTGCAAAATTGTTTTTTTTTGGCATTTCATTTCCTATTGCCTTTGAAAAAAATAAATTCTATGGAAGAAAGAAGGTGTTCAAGCAATAAAGAGACCCTCCATGTGCTGATATTTTTAATGAAAGAAGATAAAGAAAAACAGATATGTATTTGGCATATATATTGGAATTATCTGTGATAGGAGCTCCCTTGTTCTTTATCTTAGTTAATCCTCACAAAAGCTGGAGCAGAGCACAGTAAGTTACTTGCTTATTTCCTGCAATTAGTAAGTGGTGGGGTCAGGATTTTAATTCAAGTTGTCCAAAACAAAATCCTAAGTTCCCTTGCACAGTCATATTCAAGCACATACACGCCCACACATACATACACACAAATAGGCAACCAAAGATAATAACCAAAAGATAATTTCTTTTTTTAAAAAAAAATCTGTCATTTCATTATACTTTCTCAGCTGTACAATCTTTTTCTACACCTCATTGGATTATGATCATCTTCCTTTAAGCTTCTGTTATATGTGATCCAAAGATTAAGCAGGGATTTTTTGAGCAGCTTTGAGTTAAGAGAAGAGGGTTGGGCTGACAGTCTGCATTCTAAGTTTCTCTTCTCTCGCCTTCTGAAAATATACCAGATAATTGAGATTCATATGATTTGAGTAGCCTGCAAAAGTGGGGGCAACTTCCCTCAGAGATGAGAAGGCAGTTGATACTAAAAAATAATAATCACTAAATATATTGAGTATGCAGAGTTTACCAGGCATATTCTTTAAATTATAACTAGTTCTCACAAAAGCCTACAAAGTAGGCATTATTATCCTAATTTTACAGTTGAAGAAATTGAGAGTCAGAGAGATTCAGTGACTTAACCAAAATACCACAGTTAGTAAATGGAAAAGGTGACATTACCTTTCAAGCACTTTGTGTTCTTCCTACTTTGTCATCGTCTTCCCCTGTGAAATGAAGCACTTTAATGATGTTGAAAAAATTGTGAAGCTATGAGGAAAGCATGCTTCAAGTCCTCACTCTGTCAGTTACTATGCCACAAATGAGCCATGGTGTTCTCTACTTTAAAATGGGAGTGGATGAGGGCATCCTTCTTTTGCGACTGCCTTCAAAGTTGTTTTCTGAATCAAAATCAATCTGAGATCATGTGTGTGAAAATATTTTGAAAACTACCAAGGAACATAGGGATGTGACGATTTTGTTCCATTTGTTTAGGGGGTTCAAAAAGTGAACTGATGGATTTAGCTACACAAGCAGACATATAGATGCAGAATATTCTAAACTTAGCATCAGTGGCTAATACTGGAGAATATAAAGAGATATGAAGAGAAAATATTACAGCACAAGCAACATTGCTTAAGTCCTTAAGAAAGTGAAGAAAAATATTTAAGATGCAAAGAAATTGAAATTGAAATACATGAAAGGCTTCTGGTTACAAATAAGCATTGTTAGTCTAATTGCATATAGGTCCAGGAAGAGACGATAGGGAAGGATAATGACAATGCAGGGGAGGGAAGGAAGAGTAGAAGACAGAGAAGACATATGTCTGTCAATTTGGGACCCATTTGCACCAAAAGTACCATGGCATCATGTAGCTATTTCATCTATAAGCTATGTGACCTTGGGCAAGTTGATCTATTAAATGGGAAAAATGTAACCCTCTTAACAGCCCATGGGGTATCTTTGAGGAGGACATCTGATAATGTATTTAAAGTGCTTAAAATAATGCCTTGAACAGAATAAATTCTCAATGGAATTTGGCTGTTGCTATAATTATTAAACAAGAATAGGAACTCACTGCTTTATGAAAAATCTCTAATTGCTTTAATGGTATGACTTTAGTTAAAAAAAACTTTTACCTTGAAAAGGCATAGCAGAAAATACATGACTGTATATTTTCTATCTGTAAGGGCTAAGCCAGGGTTCTCAAACTTGGCTGCACTTTAGCATTGCCTAAGAGAATTTTAAACAATGTAGATACGTAGGCTATATTAAAGACTTATTAAACCATAAACACTAGAGGTGGGGCCCAGGCATTAGCATTTTAAAAATTGATTCTAATATCTAGTCAAGATTGAGAACTACTGTGTTAAGGATAGATGCTGAAAGAAATAGTACAAAATTCATGTCAGTATGGCCAAAGCAAATATTTGATCTGTAAAGTAATTGATTGACTTATATAGATGTGACTATTAATTTATGTGTTTATTGAAGAGAATTTTTATATGAGCATGACATTCTAGAGCAATGAGAACAACTTTTTAAAAATCTAATTCAGGGTTCAGTTCCTGGTGCCTGCCCAGGCAAAAAAAGAAAAATCTAATTCAAATCTTTTGAATTGAAACTAATAGTCAAGAAACCAAAGGACTGTCTCAAGGTCACAAAAAACAATTACTGTCTAGTACAGGGCAATACTTATGGTGTTTTAATAACTAGTCCAGTGCTTTTACAGTACATCATATATATTCCATAATAATACATGGATAATATGTGGTTAATTCAGTGCTCTGGGTTATATTTATTTTGCTTTTTATCTCCAAGTAGAGTATCTATGCCATGATATAAAAGGGGTTCTCTGTGAAAATATCAGAGTGTTTAAGAACATTACTTTTTTTCCCTTTTAGAGAATTTGTAGATTTACAAAAAAATCATGCATTAAATACAGTGTTCTCATATACTACCTGTGCAGGTTTGAAACTTTTATGTGCCCCAGAAAAGCCATTCTCTTTTAATCCAGTCTTGTGGGGACAGACTTATTATGGGTGCAATCTTTTGATTAGGTTGTTTCCATGGAGATGTGACCCATGCAATTGTGGGTGGGAGCTTTGGAGTAAGTTGTTCCTATGAAGATGTGACCCCACCCATTCCAGGTGGGTCTCAATCTGCTTACTGGAGTCCTTTAAGAGAGGGATATTTTGGAGAGGACACAGATTCTTGGAGAACTGACCCAGAGAGCAGACACTTGAAGGCAGAATACTCCAGGAGGTACCAAGCAAGGATCCACAGATGCTCAAAGAGAAAGCTACTGGAATCAGGAGCTGAAAGCAGACAACCTGGAAGCCAAGGACCCGGAAATGCCAGCCACATGCCTTCCTAGCTGACAGAAATGTTCCAGATGCCAGCAGCCTTTCCTTCAGAGTCCAGGTATCATCTTATTGATTCCTTAAATTTGGACATTTTCATGGTCTTAGAATTGTAAATTTGTAGCCTAATAAATCCCCTTATAAGAGCCATTCCAGTTCTGGTAAATTGCATTTCAGCTGCTTTAGCAAACTGAAACACCACCCTATTATTAACACTTTGTAGTGGTGTGGTACATTTGTTACAGTTCATGAAAGCACATTTTTACAATTGTTCCATTATCTGTAGCCCATGGTTTAATGAGGATTTACTGTTGGTGTTGTGTGGTTCCATGTTTTGGTTTTTTTTTAAATTATTCTAGTAATATATATAAAACCTAACATTCCCTCCTTCAACTACATTCAAATAGGTAATTCCATGCTTTTAATTAAGTTCACAATATGGTGCTACCATCACCACTATAGATTACCAAAACATTTCCATAAGCCTTAACTCCCTATTCCCTATGCCACCAACCCCAAGGTAACCTATATCCTAGATTCTGACTCTATGAGTTTGCTTATTCTATATATTTCCTATCAGTAAGATCACACAATATTTGTTATTTTGGGACTCGTTTATTTCACCCAACATGATGTCTTCAAGGTTCATCCATGTTGTTGCATGTATCAGAGCTTCATTTCTTTTTAGGGCTGAATAATATTCCATTGTACGTATATACCACATTTTCTTTATCCATTCATCTGTTGGTGGACACTTGGGTTGCTTCCATCTTTTGGCTATTGTGAATAATGCTGATATGAACATCAGTGTGAAAATATATCTGAATCCCCCCTTTCAATTCTTTGGGGTATGTAAATAGAAGTGGGATTGCCAAAGAATACGGTAAGTCTATACTTAACTTTCTCAGGAACTGCCAACTTTCCACAGCGGCTCTACCATTTTACATTCCTACCAGCAATGAATGAGTGTTCCTATTTCTTCAAATTTTCTCCAACACTTAGAAGATTTCATTTTTTAAATAGTAGTCATTCCTAAAGGGTGTGAAATGGTGTCTCATTGTGGCTTTGATTTTAATTTACCTAGTAGCTAATGAAGTTAAGCATCTTTTCATGTGCTTTTTGCTATTTATATATTTTCTTTGGACAAATGCCTAGTCAAGTCTTTTGGCCATTTTTCAAATTGGATGGTTTGTACATTGTTGTTGAGTTGAAGGATTTTTTTATATACTCTGGATATTTAGCCTTTTTCAGATATGTGATTTCTAAACATTTTTTCCCATTGTATAGGCTGCTGTTTTACTTTCATGATAAAGTCATTTAATGCATAAAAGTTTGAAATTTTCTTGAGGAAATTTTTTCTTTTGTTACTTATGCTGTTGGAGTAAAGTCAAAGAACTAAGTTTTAACATCAGGAAGTTTGAGCCCTCCAACCTTGTTGTTTTTCTAAAATGGCTTTGGCTATTCTGGGCTCCTTAATCATTCATATAAATTTGATGATTGACTTTCCAATTTCTGGAAAGAAAGTTGTTGGAATCTTGATTGGGATTATTGTCAATCTGTAAATCGCTTTGGGTAGAATTGACACCTTAATAATATTTAGTCTTCTAATCCATGAAAACTGACTGTCCTTCCATTTACCTAGGTCTGCTTTTATTTCTTCTAGCAAAGTTTTGTGGCTTTCTTCACATGTGTCCTTTACATCTTTGGTTAGATTTATACCTAGATATTTTATCCTTTTAGTTGCTATTGTAAATAGAATTTTTATCTTAATTTCTTCTTCTGAGGGTTTAATGATTGTGTGTAAAAATACAACTGATTATTAAGCGTGAATTTACTATGCCACCACTTTTCTGAATTCATGTATTAGCTCTAGGAGCTTTGTTTTGGATTTTTTCAGGATTTTCTGTATCTAGGATCATGTCATGTACACATAGGCAAAATTTTGCTTTTTGCTTTCAAATTTGAATGTCTTTATTTCTTTTATTTGCCTAATTGTTCTGGCAAGAACTTCCAGTACAATGTTGAATAACTGGAATCATTGGGTATCCTTGCCTTGTTTCTGATTTTAGAAGGTCATATTTCAGTCTTTCACTGTTAAGTAGTATGCTCATTGTGGGATTTTATATATTCCCTTTATCATGTCAAGGACGTTTCCTTATATTTCTAGTTTCTAAATGTTTTATTCACATGCTGAATTTTGTCATGTGCCACTTCTGCATCAATTAAGTTGATCATGTAGTTATTTTTTCTTCTTTTTGGTTATGTGGTATATTACATTAATCGATTTTCTCATGTTGAACCGCTGTTTCTCACCTGAGGTAAATACTATTTGATTTGACCTCTTAGAATGAATTATGGAGTGTTTCCTCCTCTTCAATATTTTGGAAGGATTTAAGCAGGATTGGGGAAATTTTTCCTGAGTTGTTTTATAAAATTCCACTGTGAAACCACCTGGTCATGGGTCTTTCTTTGTTGGGAGGTTTTTAAAATTACCGATTCAACTACTTTACTTACTACTTTGTTAAGATCTTCTATTTCTCCTTGAGTAAACATAGGTAGTTTGTGTATTTATAGGAATTTGACCATTTTATCAAGGTTACCTAATTTTTTGGCATATATTTGCTCATAATATCTCCTTATACTACTTTTTATTTCAGTGGGGTCTATAGTAATGTTTCCTTTTAAATTTTCATTATTTGTATCCACGCTTTTTCTTCATCTGTCTAGCTAAAGGTTTGTTAATTTTATAGATCTTTTCAAATAACCAATTTTTGGCTTTGTTAGTTCTTTCTATTGTTTCTTTCTCCCTTCTATTTCATTTATCTCTGCCCCAGTATTTGTTATTTTTTTCCTTCTACTTGCTTTGCTTTTAATTTAATCTTTTTCTAGGTCTTCCAGTTTTGAGGTTATACCTCTAATATGAAATAGTTCTTCTTTTTTAATGTAGTATTTAGAGCTACAAATTTCCTACTTGGCACTGCATTTGCTGCATCCCATATGATTTGGTTCTTTTGTATTCATTTTGTATTTTCATTTTAATTCACCTCAATATATTTTCTAATTTTCCTTATAATTTCCTTTTAACCAATTGGTTAATTTTATGTTCTTTAATTTACACATATTTGTGAACTTTCCATTTATCCCTCTGTTATTAATTTCTAGCTTCGTTCCATTGTGGTGAGAGAAGACACATGTATAATTTCAATATTTTAAAATTTATTGCGACTTGTTTTGTGACGTATCCTGGAGAATGATCCATTTTTACTCAAGAAGAATAAGAACCCTTGGATGAAGGGTTCTATACATATTTCTTAAGTCTAGTTGGTTTAGAGAATCATTCACATTTTGTATTTCATTATTGACCTGTCTAGATGTTCTATCCAGCATTGAAAATGGTGTAATATAGTGTCTTACCTTTTATGGAGAACTGTCAGTTTCTCCCTGCATCCTGTGAATGTTTGCTTTATATCTATTGAGGCTCTTCTGTTTGGTGCATTATATATTTATAATATATAAATTACATTACAGCTCCTTGCTGAATTGTTACCTTTATCTGTATACAATGACCGTCTTTGTCTTTTATAACAGTTTCTTTTTTACTTAAAGTCTAGTTAATCTAATTTAATATAGCTACCCCAGCTGTCTTTTGGTTACTACTTGCATAGTATACAATTTTTGCATAAGGTGAGTATTTGTAAACAGCATAGTTGGGTTATGTTTTTCTCTCCATTCTGCCAATCTCTGCCTTTTGACTGGAGAGTTTAATGCTGGCCTTTCTTCTGCCATTTAGCTATTTAGCTTTTGTAAGCCTTACAGCTTTTTGTCCCTCAATTCTTCTGTTAATACTTACTTCCATATTCATTTGATTGTTTATGCTGTACCACATTGACCCTTCTCATATATCTCAGGATATTTTTCATATATTTTCCATGTGGTGACCATAGGGTTAGCATTTAACATCCTAAATATATATCAATCATCTTTATTTTATACCAACTTGCCTTGTATACACATATATTGTTCCAACATTATTCTGGCTTTAGTTACAAGTACAGCTATTGTGAATAAGTTGATCACCCAATTCACTCAGTAACTCAGATTGCCAGTGTTTAACTTAATTTATCTACCCTACCCTTTAAAAGTACCTTTCATTTGAGCCAAATAAATATGTTTTATGATCCTGAAATCTCTATGCTTCTTCATTCCCATTTAATACTCTTTTATCCTATTTGCCCTTCCCAAACATCTTTCCCTAACCTTGCTCATGGAAATAAAAGGTCTGATAGTCTTACTGCAAATGCTATTTCCTGTCTGAGATCTTCTATGTCCTACAGCAATAAATACCTCCCTTTTCTGAACTGGCATTATAGCCTTGAAACTAGATGTACTTTATGTTAGAATGCAATTGCAGATCAAGAGTGTTGAGAATGGGAGATTGCTTAAAAATAAATGTTGAAATTATTTTTCAACATTAGTAACCATTGATTATGGTTACAAATCTTATGGTTATTAAATGGTTATTAAATGCAACTGATGCTTTAAAAAAAGAAAACTATATCACATTCTGTATTACACATAGTTAATGATTTTGTGCATATAACAATTGTATGAAGCCTAAAGTACACACCAGGTGCCAATTTATTGCCAGATGCTGACTGAAAATAAGATTATACATATGTATAGATACAGATATTACCATATACGTGAAAATATGTATATGTATGTATGTATATTTATGCATATATATATAATATATGTAGCGATACCAGATGTTAACTTATCATCAGATATTCAAGTCCAGCATATCTGATTTTATTTTGTTGAAACTATAGTATACAATATAAGGACTCAAAATGACTAAGGAAAGTTATTATGCAAATAATAGCTGATACAATAACTAATCTAAATAGTCAAGGAATGTCATATACATAAAGTTTACTACACTTTTAGATCAAGATCATTAGCTTCCCAGCTATGATAATGTTCATCCTTCTTGCATATTTATTATATGCAATTTTGTGTTGTAGATATTTCTGAGCACATCTCTTCTACTGAACTGTTAACTCCTAGAATGTTGAGCAATATCTCATTTAGCTTAATCGTCTCACCATGATCATCTGCGTTCTTGATATAAGAACAGATGATAAAAGTTTTGTGAAAAAACATCACAGAAATGCATGAATCTAGGTTCCCTGAGTCTGTGCTCCCTGCCTTTAAATAATACTTTTCATTGCAGGTAAGTACATATATATTTATGATTGTCACGGCTCCTTGTTGAATTGTCACCTTTATCCGTATACAATGACCATCTTTGTCCTTTATAACAGTTCCTTTTTTACTTAAAGTCTAGTTAATATAATTTAATATAGCTACCCCAGCTGTCTTTTGGTTACTACTTGCATAGTATACAATTTTATTCCATTTTTAGCTAATTTTACTCTAAGCACAGCTAATTCTGATTTCCACTCTTTCTTCACTCATTGCTTCATAGGAAGTTTGTTCTCTTTAAAGGCATCCTCACCTTTAACCCAGAAGATACAAGGTCACTGCCTGAGTATGAACTGAAGGAAAAGACAGAAAGATCACTGGCCCTGCAATCCCTTCAATACATAAATGATGAAGTGCAGCCCTCCCTGGCTCAGAGCTGCCCGAGACCATGAGAATATCTGACCTTCTCCAGAAAGTTGTAATCTTGTCTCTTCACACCAATCTTCTGCAATCACCTTTCCCCAGATAAGATAACCCCGTGTGGAGAATCTAAATGACTGCCAATTTCTTTTTTTGCCTCTAGAACTTGTGTCCATTGCTTTCTGTAAGATTCCCTCAGCAGTGGATGATGATATCAGCACAGCTTTGACCCATGTCGCCTTTTTCTGATTTGAATGAACTTCTGTGGCTGCCTGGGGTGCTTCTCATACTTGACATTTCTTTCAAACTTTGTCAAAGTCTCTTTCCTTTCTCTTTCTTTCAACTTTCTAGCGAAACAATTTTTAGATGTAAATGATTCCAAAATATCCAATAGGGAATTAAAAATTAAGGCAAAATGCCCTTCATTCAGTCAATCTAGACAGTTGGGGGCTTACATGACAAAGGACAAGTTAATCCAAACAGTAAAGTAGCTTAGATTTGATAAACACAGCCAAAATTAATGTGAATTAAATATCAGCCCTTCTGCTCTGTATATCCACTGTAGGACAATGAGCCTGAACTCTTTCTGCCTCCATTCTGGCCCACTGACCAGCACACAAAGTGATTCTCCACCTGAGATGAGGGTTGGAGTCTCTGCCTTTGGAGAAATAATATAGCATGTGGTTAAGGGTATGTGCTTTGAAATTAGAAAACCTGGTTTGAATCTCATTTCTATGACCTACTAAATGTGGCTTTACGCATTTGGACTTCCGTACATGTTAATGAACTTCAGTTTTCTCATTTATGATATGGGCAAAATAAAAACCGTGCTGCCTAGTATTAGTACTTCTCAAACGTTCTGCACATTACAATAAACTGGGGAGCTTTTAAAAATTCCAAGTCCAGAGAGCGTGTCTTTCTAATAATATCACACTGTGGGATCTGGCCATCTGTATTTTTAAAAGATCCCCAGGATCTTTGAACAAAATTGTGAATACAACAAACTTTGGGAGTACAACAAATTTCAAAGTTTAGGAACCATGGGAGGATTAACTGGCACACTGTAAATAAATATATAGTGCCTAACATATCAGTAAATCTGCATATTATTCTTGTTAAGCTAGGCAATGTCCTAGCTGACAGGTTTTTTCATTGGTGATGATTTTCTTTTAACTTTTACATTCTTTAGTCATTTAAGTCTATAATGAACTTGGAAATGTGGAAGGCTTTCCAAATATCTAATAATGACATTCAGTATTATTACTACATTAACTTTCCCCAAATATTTTATTATAAAGTCGAATTTTGACCAAAATGCCCAAGATATTTATGGTTTTTAGTGATTCTCAAATAAACAAGTGAGGATATCCAAGAAAAATTGAAAAAAGAAAGGGATGTGGGGCTTGCTCACCAGGGATTAAGACCTGTGATACCACTATAATAATTTAAAATAGTGCAGTGCTGATGCCAGTTTCCCCATCTCCTGGCCAGTTGCTCCAAGCAGACTGTGCTATTCCTTCCATCCGGGTAGGCTGGCTCTTCATCTTCCTTTGGTAGCTCATGTTTATCTTCATTTGTCACAGTACTGTTTACCATTCTACAGGGTAATGGTCTCCGTGGGTATCTGTCTATTAGACTGTGCGCGTATGTACTTTAGTGCTTTGAATGGGGGCTTGGCAGGGAGTAGATATGCAAACATTATATTTTGGAAAGGCTAAAAGGAAGAGAAAGAAGGAAGGAAGGGGAGAGAAGACAGACTCTCCTCATTATCCTTGTTTGGACCATATAGAGCCACCTCTGTTACCTCTCTTTAGGGGTTAGCCATTAAGCAATGCACTCTTGGGAATGGTAGTTATATTAACCTCACTTGTCTGTGCATTTGTTATTGTCTTAGTGTTATGTATTGCTGTTTTATTTGTTCAACAAATATTTATAGTGTACTTTCTATGTATATGCATTCATTTCATATTTATTGAGAATCCGCTTTGTATCACACAGTTATAAAAATGAAAGTCATGGCCCTTTCCTCAAATGTGCATGTATGGACTAAGTTTCAGAAAAGTAAATCAGCTTTTACCATGTCATATGGCTAGTCTATCAATGGACATAGGCCCAGGGGGGTTAAAAGTGCAGAGAAAGACCCGGGGTGTGGGGTGATCAGTGAAGTCCTCAGAGAATACGTATGAAAATGTCTTTAGGGGTCAGCAAGACAGAGGAATAGAGAGAAACTAACACATATACAATTCTAGAGGCTCCAGTGATTTCAGACATGGTGAGAGATAAGCAGAAGAAAGCAACAGATGATTGGAACTTGGACTGTGTTTGTCGTGCTAAGGGAGCTTGGTCCTTAAGGTGAGAAGGATGTGATGTTCTTGAAGGATTTTAGACAAAGTGATAATTTAATAAGATTTTCAAAAAGTAGTATTAGGGTCACATAGAAGTTGTAAAAGTACTACAGAATTCCCATGTACTCTTCCCCCAGATTTCTCAACTATAATATCTTACATAACTATAGAACAATTGCTAAAACCAGGAAATTGAATTTGGTACAGTGTGATACTCTTAACTAAGCTACAGGTCTTGTTCAGATTTCACCCATTTTTATAGCATTATCTTTGGTAGATTGCTGTAATTTTCTGATGTTTTATTACATGCATACATTCATGTAACAGCCATCATAAGCAGGATACAAGCCCCTTCACTCCAAAGATGATTCCCCATGTTGCCCCTGCATAGTCACACACTCAACCAACGGCAACCATTGAGTTGTTCTCCATCACTATTACTTTGTCCTTTGGGAACATTATATAAATGCAATCACACAATGTGTAACTTTGTTTAAGCATTTTTTCTTTAATAGATAAGTTATGGGTTTACAAAACAATTACAAAAAAAATACAGAATTTCCACATATCACTCTATTATGAACACCATGCATTGGTCTGGAACGTTTGTTATAATTGATGATAGCACATTTCTATAATGGTACGATTAACTGTGGCCCATGGTGTAACTTATAGTTCACTGTTGGAGGGCTGTAAGTTCATCAATTTTTAAACATCCTTATTGTCACCATATATGCATTCTAACACTTCCCCTGTTAATTATATCCATATATATGCTTCAGTGCTATTAATTATGTTCACGATGTTGTACTACCATCACCACCACTCATTACCAAAACACTTCTATCATTCCAGGTAGGAACCCTGTACATTTTAAGCCATAATTTTTCTTTCCATATCCCACCCCATTCCTTAGTAACCAGAGTCTAGATTCTGACTTTATGAGTTTGCTTATTCTAATTCTTTCAAATCAGTGAGTTCATATAATATTTGTCCTTTTATGTCTGAATTATTTCACTCAATATGATCTCTTCCTGACTCATCCATGTTGTCACATGTATCAGAATTTCATTGCTCTTTATGACTGGGTAGTACCCACTGTATATATAATGTCCCACATATTGTTTATCCATTCATTGGTTGATTGGCACTTGTGTTGCTTCCATCTTTTCGCAATTGTGCATAATGCAGTTATGAACAGTGGTTGAAAATATCTGTTTAAGTCCCTGTTTTCAATGCTATAAACCTAATAATGGGATTTCCAGGTCAAGTTTTAAGTTAGTAAATTAACTTAACTTTCTGAGGAACCACCAAACTTTTTTACACAGTAATTGTACTGTTTTACATTACCACCAGCAATGAATGTGTTTTTCTATTTATCCACACCCTCTCCAATACTTGTAACTTTCCATTTTTTTAATAGCAGTTGTGCCAGTTTGGAACTATTATGTACCCCAGAACAGACAGGTTTTAATCCTGATCCAATCTTGTAGGGCTAGACCTGTTGTTTAGGTGGGAAACCCTTGATTGGATTGTTTCCATGGAGATGCAACACACCCGATTGTGGGTGTGACCTTTTGATTAGATGGAGATGCGTACCCCGCCCGTTCAAGGTGTGTTCTGATTAGTTTACTGGAGTTCTTTAAATGGAGAAACCTCACATGCAGATGCTTGGAGAGCAGAAGCAACAGCCAACACAATACCCAGACATTTGGAGCTGCAGAAAGTAAATGCTCCCAGGGAAGCTGTTTGAAATCAGAAGCCAAAGATCCCAGCAGATGCCAGCTACATGCTTTCTCAGCTGATAGAGGTGTTCTGAACCCATTGGCCTTTTTTGAGTCAAGGTATCTATCTGAATGGCTTAGTTTGGCCATTTCTATGGACCTAGAACTATAAACTTGCAACTTAATAAATTCCCTTTATATAAGCCATTCCATTTCTGGTATATTGCATTCCAGCAGCATTTAACAAACCAATACAGCAATCATTCCAATGGGTATGAAATATTATCTCACTGTGATTTTGATTTATATTTCCCTGATGGCTAATTATGTCAAGCATCTATTCATGCAATTTCTGGCATTTTTTTTTTAATTTGCATATGGGCAGGAGGCACCAGGGATCGAACTCCAGACCTCCAGCACGGCAGGTCAGAGCTCTGCCTGCTGAGCCACGGCAGCCGCCCAATTTCTGGCATTTTTTTATCTCTTCCCTGAACAGCTGTCTATTCAAGACTTTTGCCCATTTTTTATTGGGTTGTTTGTCTTTTTGTTATTTTGAAGGATTTCTTTGTATATTCTATTCAGAATTAAAGTTTTAGTGGATATGTGGTGTGATGGTTTAAAAGGATTATGTACCCTAGAAAAGCCATATTTTAATCTGGATCTAATCTTTTGGGAGCAATCTTTTCTTTTAATCCCTATTCAATAAAGTAGGTTGGAATATTTTGAGTAGATTATCTCCATGGAGATGTGACTAACCCAATTATGGGTAATAACCTTGGATTAGAAGGACATGTGACTCCACCCATTCCAGGTGGGTCTTGATTACTTTACTGGAACCCTTTAAAAGAAGAAACAATTTGTAGAGAGCCACAGAGCCACAAGAACAACAAGAACCATGAAACAGAGCCCACACAGCCAGAGACCTTTGGAAATGCAGAAGGAATACATTCCCAGGGGAACTTCATGAAACAAGAAGCCTGGAGAGAACAGTAGCAGATGTTGCCTTGTTTTTCACTTGCCTTTCCAGTTGAGAGAGTAACCCTGAACTTCATTGGCCTTTCTTTGGGAAGGTAACCTCTCGTTGGTGCCTTAATTTGGACATTTTATAGACTTGCTTTTTATTGGGACATTTTCACAGGCTTAGAATTGTTACAAACAATTTTCATTGCTGTAAACTAGCAATTTAATAAATTCCCCCTTTTTAAAAAGCCATTCTGTTTCTGGTATATTGGATTCTGGCAGCTAACAAACTAGAATAAGTGGTTTCAAATTTTTCTCCCATTGTGTAGGCTATCATTTTACTTTCATGATAAAGTGTTGAAGCACAAAGATTAATTTTGATAAGGCACTATATATCCAAAGCTTGAGGTTTGGCTGTAAACTCTAAGAAACCAATGCCTACCTCAATGTCCTAAAGATGCTTCTCTACATTTTATTTTTGGAGCTCTTATATTTAGGTGTTTGATCAATTTTGAGTAAATTTGTGTATAAGGTATGAGGTAGGGGTCCTCTTTGTTTTTGTTTGCTTGTTTGTTTCTGTTATTTGCAAATGGAAGTCCAGTTTTCCCAGCACCATTTGTTGAAGAGAATTTTTCCCAACTGAGTGGTCTTTGGCCCCTGTCAAAAATCAATTGACAAAAAAAAATGTGAGAATTGATTTTTGAGAACTCAGTCTGATTTCATTGGTCTATATGTCTGTCCTCATGCTAATACCAAGCTGTTTTTATTCCTGAGGCTTTGTAACACGTTCTAGATGGGGAAGTGTGAGTCCTGTGATTTTATACTTCTTTCACAAGATGACTTTGGCTATTCAGGGTCCCTTACCCTTCCATATTAATTTGATTATTGGCTTTTCCATTTTTGCAAAAAAGACTGTTGGAGTTTTGGTTGGAACTGTGTTGAATCTATAAATTACTTTGGGTAAAACTCACATGATCATCTAAAGTGATGCAGAAAAGGCAATTGACAAAATACAGCACCCTTTGTTGATAAAAACACTTAGAACACTAGGGATGGAAGGAAACTTCTTCAACATCATCAAGGGCATATATGGAGAGCTCACAGCAAATATCCTATATAATGGTGAAAGACTAAAAGATTTGCCTCTAAGATCAGGAGCAATCAAGGATGCCCGTCACCACTGTCATTCAATGTACAAGAAGTTCTTGCCGGACCAATTAGGCAAGAAAAAGAATTAAAAGACATCAGAATTGAAAAGGAAGAAGTAAAACATTTCTAATTTGTAGATATATAGCATGGATCTATAGGACTAGTATATAATCTATAAGCATGGAGATTCCTACTAGAGCTCTTAAGTTTTTTAAAAAAGACTTTAAAGGGAAATTTTTATTAACTTGAATTGTTATACAAATTTATTTAAAAAGAAAAAATAATAAATGTACACGGATGTACACACAACTCAGGGACAAGTTCCTTAAAATATGGCATTTCAAAGTTATTATATCAAGTTATCCATCAATTATCCAGTTATCAATAATCAATTTTTCAATCATGAAGGAGAAAATATTTCATATGCCTGTTTTAGATTGGCTCTGGATTAGTCTAGTTTGGATATGATACTAATTGCATGCTATAGTGCTTCTGGCTTCTTTCCTTGGACATTACAAAATAGTATCTTTGGATCTCAAAAATTAAACTTTGAATCTTATATTAGAGCAGAACATGAGATGCTTTAATATGATCTCAGAGAAAGGCCACAGAATCCACTATGGATTGGTAAATTCCAGCAAAGAGGAAATTAAAACTATAAAGATAAAAACAAAGATTACAAACTCAACTTTAAAGTGCACATTTTGGGCAATGAATTACATGGCTACACTGCACACCAGTGGGTTGTGTAGCATATCTGTTTTCAGATATTGATGTAAAGGGATACAGGTGCATCTTCACTGGTGTTATGCTGACTTTTGCAAAGAATAGTTGTTTCATTGCTTTGTAATGTGTGTGATTTAGTGCATGAGAAAAAAGTTTAATATGCCATGTGGATGTTGATTTTTTTTTAAATAGTACAATATTTCCTGCAATGCACCACTTTAAAATCCTCATCTTTTCTCTTTTTAGTGTTAATACTCATTATTCTAAGATAGAGGATGTTTCAATTAGTTTTTTCTGGATACTTTCAGTCGAAGTATGCATATATTCCCCCAAATTATCTATTCTCTTTTCTAGCTTATGGGGAAAGACAAAATAGCTTATCATGCAAGTAAGTAAACACAGGCTTCTATTGTCTCTTTATAAATCCAGAGACCCTCTTTTCCCAGTACATCCTAAAATAAAAGATGTCTGGTTGTAATCCCCATCATTTTTGTCTTTTGTTGTTGTTGGCTTGGGATACTATGGGTACCATTCCTGGGTGCATTGGGCATCTATATTTTGAGAAGTTTGGACTAATTTTTTGGTTTGTTTCTCTCCAGCTGGGGTATAATCTGAATGTATTTGTTAGATGTAGGTGATTGGATTAACCGTGGAGTTAATGAATAGGAGACAGAATCAGGCTTGTGTGTGTGTGTGTGTGTGTGTGTGTGTGTGTGTGTGTGCATGTGAGATAAGTTCTTCTACTGCAAACAATTCAATATTTCAAAAAATTTAAATATAGTCATGACCTTTTTTATTTAATTTTCTATCATTTTCTTTAAAACAAACCTTACAGTAAAGAAATTCTTCCCAATCACTATCTTAAAAATCTTTGTTGCAGCAAAGAACAATTTTCCTTCTCTTTTCTTTTTCCTTTCCTTTAACTTTTTCCACTTCTAGGTACAATAGCATATCTAATGAGTATTTCCTATACAATAGCTCACTGTTACATAAATGCAGCTATCACTTATATGTGTCATATCTAGATCTTTATTTTATTCATTAATTTACTCAACTAGTAATATCTAATCCTATCTTGTTCCAGCTCTGTCCTAGGTACTAGTGAGACAAAAATAAAACACACACACACACACACACACACTCACACACAGAAAACCCTTGTGGAGTTTACAGAGCTGCTAGGATATCAGATATGTAAACAATCCACCAATGAGTGATACAGTTGCTTTAAGCATGGTTCCTCCTGTTCTTCATTTGTACTGGAACTCTTCAGAGACTAAGAACTGTTGGTTTGGAAGAGCAAGAAAAACATGGATCTTGAGCAAGGATGGGCACCACCACTGCACAGAGGTGTACTCACATCATTATTTTCTGAGGCTCCTCATCACTTCATCTGTCACTGGGCACATCTCCTGAAGCCAGAGGGCTCTGGGACACAGTTCTAGGCTAATATCCATGATACTGTCTGCCATTTTACTATCTTAACTACTTACAGTACCAGTTCCTTACTTGGTGTTTGAAGACTGAGAAATAAACAAGCAATTTTAATACATCATAAGCCCTCTGACTAAAGTATTCTCAAATTGCTGGGGGAGAAGCATCGAGCTTTGTGTATATGGCAGTAGGTAGGAGCAATTGTGATGTTATGGAAGGCTGCCTGAAAGATATGAGGTCGACTATCCTTCATCATCCAAAAACCATCTGTGTCACCAGATCTTAGGCTCATTTTCAGGCAAATAGTTTACTTCTGAGGTTAAAAAATATAATTTTAATGGATGGGTTAATAAGTGATGTGCTGGTGAATCCTTAGTAACTGCCTCCCCTCATTCTAAAATCCTGATTTATATTATTTGCTAATTTCTGAGGTATAAATACTCCCAACATGATTGATTTCTAGCTACTAATATGATGCCAATTGGCTAGAAAAATTCCCTAAAATTTAAGTTGCCTCTTGTAAACCAGTACAAACCAACTCCAGAACACCACTGGCCATTTACCCCTTAATCAAGTATACCAAAATGATAAATTATAAATGCAATGAATCTAAGGGTATCTTCTGGGAAAATTTGGTCTCAAATAAATGGTAAGAGTGTTCTTACTAGTTGTGAATTATTTGTATGGTTGTCTCCTTTGCTATATTGAAAACACCATAAGAATAGAACTCGATCTTATTCATCTTTGAACTTCCTATAATACCTAATTCTCTGTACTAAATATTGACATTCATAATTACTTATAGAATTTGATCATTTTCATTGGCTCTAAAATAATTTTCTGTTTTGAGAATTTTCTTTCACAAAATACATATCTCCTGAGGAAAACCACTCAGCTAGTATCATCCAAGAAATACCAGTGGAGTCATCACTCTATGCTAAGTCCTGGGACAGAACTATGGGCAACCCAGTGATGAATAAGGAATGTATGTTCTGCAAGGGGTTTCCTGGATACACAAAACAATGGCTAATAAAGCCAGCAACTCACCCCATCATGTGGGAGAATGGAAGAGCACTCCCAGATGGGTGGGATTTGAGCTGGGCCTTAAAAAATGAGCAGAATTTGGAAAGTCTACAGGAGCAAAGAACAGCCCAAATAAAGACAAGAAGGTGAATAAAGCCACAGCTAGCTCAAGGTGTCAGCACTGCAGTCTTATGACAAGGCAGATGTGAGCATGAAGACGTGGAAGAAGGAAAGCCCAAGCTGCAGGAGTCTCTCTTGTAATAGCTTTATCTGGGTTTGATTTTAGGATGATACTGGCCCCTTTGAATGATTTAAGAATGGACCCTCTGCTTATATCTTCTGGAAGAGATTGTAGTGAATTGGTATCATTTCTTCCTCAAATGTTTCCTAGAATTCACCCATGAAACGATGTGGATCTGCTACTTTCTGTTTTGGAAGGATATTAATTATTGGCTTAATTTATTTAGCAGATTATCATTTCTCTTGTGTGAGCCTTGGTAGGTTTTGTCTTTCATGAAATTCATACACTTCATCTCAATTATTAAATCTGTGGGCTTTGAGCATTCATAATATTCCTTTATGATCCTTTTAATGTTCATAATATCAGTAATGATCTTTCATTTAGGATATCGGTAATTTTTGTTTTCTGTCATTTGTCTTGGTTAGCCTGGCTAGAGATATAGTAATTTTATTGATCTTTTCAAAGAATCAGCTTTTGATTTCATTGATTTTCTGTTGTTTTCCATTTCATTGATTTCTGTTCTGATTTGTATTATTTTACTTCTTCTGCTTACTTTTGGATTTAATTTGCTATTTTTTCTAGTTTCCTGAGGTGGCTATTTAGATCTTGCATTTTTTCTAACAAATGACCAATACTATAAATTTCCCTCTAAACACTACTTTCACTGCACCCAACAAATTTTGATAAGGTGTATTTTCATATTCATTTCATTCAAAATATGTTTAAATTTCTCTTGAGACTTATTTTTCTACCACTGTATCATTTAGAAGTGTATTGTTTAATATCCAAATGTTATGGAATATTAGAGCCATTTTTCTATTATTGATGTCTAAGTTTAATTTCACCATTGTATGAGAACATACTTCATATGATTTCTATTCTTTTAAATTTGTCACAGTGTGTTTTCTGGCCCAGGTTGTGGTCTAACTTGAACGTTTTGCATGAAATTGAGAAGAAAGTGTATTCAGCTGTGGTTGAATGAAGTATTCTATAGATATCAGTTAGATCCAGTTGATTGATAATGCTGTTCAGTTCAACTATATCGTCACTGCTTTTCTGCCTGCTGTATCTGTCAATTACTGATAGAATGGTGTTGAATTCTCCAACTGTATTAGTGGATTTGTCTCTTTCGTCTTGCAGAACTACCAGTTCTTACCTCTTATATTCCCATACTGTGTTGTTACACACATACACATTAAGAATTGTTATGCTTTCTTGGAGAATTGACAATTTTATCATTATTGAACACCTCTTTTTATCCCTGATAACTGTCTTTGCTCAAGTTCTCTTTGAATATAGCTACTCCAGCTCTCTTTTGGTTAGTGTGAGTATGCTATATCATTTTCCTTCCCTTTTCTTTTAATCTATTTGTGTCTTATATTTAAGGTGGGTCTCATATAAACACATACAGTTAAGTTTTGCTTTCTTTTCCACTCTGACAGTCTCTGTTCTTTAATTAGTGTCTGTAGATCATTCATATTTAAAGTGATTATTGGTATAGCTGGATTATCTACAATATTGGTAACTGTTTTATAGTTATTGTCCTTGTTTTGTTTTATTTATTTATTTTTTGCCTTCCACTCTTTTCTTCTGACTTTTTGGGTTTTAATCGAGCATTTTATGATTCCTAATTCTTTCCCTCTTTTTGTACGTCAATTATAATTCTTTTTAAAATTTTTAGTAGCTAGCTGAGAATTTGCAACATACATTTACAACTAATTAAATTCACTTTCAAATAATAGTATTCAGCCTCATAGATAATGCAGGTACCTTATAGCAGAGAATTACCAATACCTTCCTCTAATCTTTTATTACATTGCTGTCATTTGTTCAATTTACCAATAAGTTATAATCACCTAATGAATCGGTGCTTTAATTATTTTGAACAAAATGTTTTCTGTTAAACCAATTAATAATAAGAAAAAAAATTTTAAGTTTACCCTAATTTATTTCCTCTTCAACATTTCCTTTTTTTTTTTAACATGGGCAGGAACTGGGAAAAGAACCTGGTTCTCCAGCATGGCAGGTAAGAACTATGCCACTGAGCCACTGTGGTCCACCCAACATTTCCTTTTTAAAAAGGACTTTCTGACCACATCATTTTTCTTCTCTCTGAAGAACTTCTTTTAACATTTCTTGCAAGGCAAGTTTACTGAAAAAATAATCCTTCAATTTTTGTTTGTCTGTGAAAGTTTATTTCTCCTACAGTTTTGCAGGATAATTTTGCTGGATACAAAATTGGGTTTTTCTTCTTTCAGCATTTTAAATATTTCATTCCACTCTCTTCTTGTTTGTATACTTTCTGAAGAGTAGTCTGATCCAATTCTTATCTTTGCTCCTCAATAGTAAAGTGTTTATTTTTCCTTTTTGTTCCTTTAAGATGTTCTCTTTGTTTTTAATTTCCTGCAGTTTGAAAATGCGTGGGTATAGACTTCTTTATTTATCTTGCTTAGTGTTCTCTGAGCTTTCTGGATCTATGCTTTGGTTTCTGTCATTAATTTTGGGAAATTCTCAGCCGTTATTACTCCAAATATTTCTTCTCTTCCTTTCTTTTCTTCTTCTGATAATCCCATCATATGTATGTTACACCTTTTGAAATTGTTCCAGTGTTCTTGGATATTCTGTTTTTATTTGTTTGTTTCTATTCTTTCTTTCTCTTTGCTTTTCAATTTGTAAAATTTCTATTGATGTATCTTCAAACTCACTGATTATTTTTTCAATTGTGTTTAGTCTACTGATGAGTTCATCAAAGTCATTCTTCATTTCTGTTACAATGTTTTTGATTTCTTATATTTACTTCTGATATCTTCTTAGAATATTCATCTCTCTACCATCTGTTCTTGCATGTTGTCTACTTTTTCCATTAAATTCCTTAGCATAAATACAGTTATGTTGAATTCCTGTTCTGATCATTTGAAAACTGCTGCCATATATTAGTGTGGTTCTAATGCTTGCTTTGTATCTTCAGATTGTGTTTTTGCCTTTTATTGTGCTTTATTATATTTTTTGTTGAAAACCATATATGCTGTATCAGGTAAAATAAACTGAGGTAAATAGGCCTTTAGGGTAAGGTTTTATGTTTACTTGAGTAGGACTTAGTCTATGCTTACTGTTTGCTATAGCTATAGGAATCAGAGAATAAAATTTACTCTAGTGTCCTTGTTTTATCTCCTCTGTTGTCTTTGTGTCTGCACAGAGACTAATTCTTAAATAGGATATGAGCTTTGAAGTTCTTTCCATTGTAATTCTCTGTTGTAAAGAAGCCCTATTGAGATGTGGGTGCAGATGAAGAGTTATAAAATCCCATGACTGGTTCTCAGTATTTTAGTAGGCCTGTACCTCTGGGTTATGACATTTATAATTACTTCTCAGAATTTTTTCTCTCTTTCAGTGAGACAGGAAGGCTAGAGGCAGATGATAATGTCCCTTCTCCCATAACAGAGACGGTCTAGTAAAATCAAAGTCAGTTTGGCTCCGATAAAATAATTTTTCTTAAGAGCAGACCTTTGTTAAAGAGAACACAATGCTCAGGCTATATTTCAAAATGGTTACTTTTCTCCCCCTGCTCCAGAATTACAAGGGAATTTTTCTCCAGTCTTCAGTCCAAGAACCTGATGGGGCTTCTGGGGGGTAAAAGTCATGAAAGTGTGGGGGCCCCTCTAAGGATGGGTTCCCAGGAGTTTTATCTGTCAAGCTTGCCAATGGCTCGATCTCCAACAATTAGTCAATTACACTTTAACCTTACTACAAGTTGATGGTTCTAGGAGCAGCTTACACTCCTAGTATGCTGTGATTCTCTGTCACCTCAATTTTTGATGTGATGGTTTGTCCTATGATCTTAATTCTCTGAAGGATCTAAAAGAGTTGTTGATTTTCATTTTGTTCAGTTTTTTTCTTGTTGTGAGGATGGGAGTGATGACTTCCAACCTCTCTATATGTTGGGCTGGGAAACAGAAGTCAATGCAAGGATTTTGAGACAAGACCCTTCATTTTACATATATATATACATTTTTTTCATTCATTACTTATTATTGTGCTACAATCAAGTAGTATTGTGCTACCCCTCTCTATACCTTCATTATATCTTAACACTTTAATAGTGTTAGATCAAAATATAACAAGAGTGGATTTCAATCTTGCTGGGAAGTTCTGAGGCCCAGCTCTGCCCCTAGTCATTTACGTGGATCATTGTTTGAGCTTCCTTAGCTGTTCTAGCAAATACCATGCAATTGTATGGCTTAAACAATGAGAATTTAGTAGCTCACAGTTTTGAGGCTAGGAGTAATCCAAAATCATGGTGTCATCAGGGTGATGCTTTCTCCCAGAAGACTGCAGCATTCTGGGCCGGGCTCCCAGTGATCCTTGGTCCTTGGCTATCCTGTCACATGACAATGCACGTGTTGGGCTCTCTTTTCTCTTCTGGATTCCATTGACTCTCAGCTTCTTGCTTCCAGGGGCTGTCTCTCTATCAGTATGAATTTGATTCTGCTTATAAAGGACAGAAGTAATAGAATTAAAACCACCCTGATTGAGTTAGACCACACCTTAACTGAAGTGACCTCATTAAAAAGTCCTTCATACAATCGATTGACACCCACAAGAATGGGTTAAGTTTAAGAATGCATTTTTCTGGAGTATGGAGTTCTAAACTACCAGTAATTTTCCAAATCCTATCCTTGGTGACATATTCAGTGCCCAGGTCCCTTTCAAAATCGTGCAAAATTTACTTGTAGGAATCCGAGATTCTCCTGAGCCTCATTGTGATGACTGAAACCCCAAGGGCATTCCATATTAGTTCTTTAGTCAGGGGTTTTGAAACAAGATCTGAGCTTGAACTCTGTATCACTTAGACATTCTCACCTGTTAGCATGCCCTGTTGCTGCAGGATGACTCCCCCATGTAACCTCCTAGTCTGCAGTTAGGACTCTGTCTACTTTTCTAACTGTGGGCTTGGACCATTCAGACTTGTACCTAGACTGTCCCTAGGATTTGTTCCAGGAGGTAAGTCAAGTTTCAACTCCAACCTCTTCTGTTTTGTGTTGCCCATGCAGCAGATGACTGAGTGAGACTCACCAGTGTCCAGTGTCACAAGGCTACAACACAAACTCCCCTTTATCTTAGGCATCTTCATTTGGACTTAAGAGTTCTCATTGCATGTCTGCTGAGAATCCAGTACTCTGCACTTTCTTATTTAAATCTACTCTTCATGAAATCACCATGGCACAGCCTTCAACAAGATTGAGTTAAGCGGTCTTTAAAAATAATCCTTCTAATTGTTCTAAGATACCTATTAATATGACTTGTAGAGAAAACTTTTGTTTGGTGTAAAATAGTGTTTTCAGTGCTTGCGAGTTTGTTAGAAATATTCACTATTTCAAGTTTTCTTTTCAGAAGGATATTTTATGCACTTGTATTTATGTGTGTATACTCTTTTCCATCAATGGGAAAATTCTGGCAATCAAATTACTTAGAAGCATTTTTAAATCAACTTCTCTCTCGCTTATAGAAATGTGCTATTTAAGTGTCTTTGAAGCCATTACTGAATCTTTCTGACACTTCAAAGGGAGGACAGGGGTAAAACATAAAGAAAACTACAGGCTCTTAATATAAAATGAAGATAGTATTAATCTAATTTGCTGTCAACACTTGTCAGATTGCTAATGTCTGTGAACTTCCCATCCTTCTCCGCCTTATAGCAGAGAGAGAACTGTATGAAGGATGAGGTACCCCAGGTTGAACAGAGCTCCTGCCACCTGGGTCATTGCTTTATGGACAACCCAAGCATTTGGACACTCTAATTTTTAGTTTAATCAAACTAAAAATGGGGAGGAGCAGGATATATTCACAACACAGTGAATATATCAGGATAAAACCAGCTCTATAAGCCCCAGTGGTGTCTGCAACTGGTAAAGCCATTTGTGAGCTTATGGTTGTTAAGTTCAGGTGTCAATTTGACCAGGTGAAGGTGCCTAGTTTTCTATTTCTGGGGACATGAGCCAATGGTATGTGAACTTCATCTGTTGCTGATTACATCTGCAGTCGGCTCGAAGGTGTGCCTGCTGCAATGAATGATGTTTGATTTAATTGGCTGGATGCTTAAATGAGAGAGCTCAATGTAGCACAGCCTAAGTGGCTCAGCTTACCTCATCTCAGCACGTGTAGCTCAGCCCAGGCCTTTGGAGATGCAGAAAGGAATCACCCTGGGTAAAGTTGTTGGAACCCAGAGGCCTGGAGAGAAGGCTAGCAGAGATTACTCTGTGCCTTCCTGTGTAAGAAAGAACCTCAGTTGAAAGTTAGCTGCCTTTCCTCTGAAGAACTATACATTTTTAACTAAATAAATTCCCTGTTATTAAAAGCCAATCCATCTTTGGTGTGTTGCATTCTGGCAGCTTTTGTAGACTAGAACAGAGCTTTACAGCCAATGTCATGTCAGTAATCTAATATCATAGCTGTAGATACTGTAGACCCAAAGGAAAAGGGAATAAAAAGGGGAATAGAAGAAGAAAATGTGCAGAGAAGTAAAAGGAAATGCAAGAAAGAAAAAGAAAGGTGTAATAGTTGCCTCATAGTATTTTTGTGTCAAAGAACAAAGATAGCACTGGGGGAAAAGTTTATGGCATAATGGGGTCCAGACATCGCCCTTAAACCCCAACCTTTAGGCAAACCCTTTTTTATCTATGTAACCAAACCCATCAGGGATTGCTCTCTACCATTTGCCAGGCTCTGGTTCCCCATCTATAGCTACAGCACAGAAATGTAAAGCTATCTTTAAAATATCATAAAGAATCCTAGGTGCTCATAGGTGAAAAGGACCACTACCATCATGGAACCCCACCCCTCACCCTCTTGGTGTATATAATCCCTGCTAAGCATTCCTTGAACCTCTTCAGAGACTGGTGATGCATAATCTCCTGAGGTAGCTTAATCTATCACCCAAAGATAACTCAGATGTGAGAAAGTCCCTTCTTGTGCCATCAGGTCTCTATTAGCACTTGGCATACCTGGTCACCAGGAAGAAAGTGACTATCAGGGTATTATGCTTTTGCATATGGATACTGAATTTCAGTACTGGAAAAGCTGAGAAATCTTGGAAACTGGCAAAAAGTGTTCTAGGGGCTAGGGCTCAAAGGAACTTCTTTTCAGGAAGCTCCTGGGGACAAAACACCATGTGTCTGGTTGTGATGGAAGGTCTTGCCTCCATGCCATGCACACTGAATCCAAGACGTCTCGGGCTGGTCTCTGTGCAGACATCTGAGATAGTGATCCCAGCCTAACTTTTTTTCAGAAAGGGTTTGGGTCATATGAGCTATAACTTTAAGAACCCACACCTTATGGATAAACTGATAATGGCAAAGTTAGTATGGGGACTGTGCCTACTCTGATAGAAAGGAAAGAAGCATTCAAAGCCTGTTAGGTGAGTGGTAGAGTAAAATTTCTGACATCTTATTGATTAGCCACTTTGGCTCTTCAGGATGTAGCAACTGACAGAAATATGTCTTAGCTGGAGTCATAAGTTCATGGGGCCACAAGGTGAGCATCAAAAGCTGTCTAAGAGAATGTGTGTACAGGTCAAAACCATAAGTATATAAAAATGGATTTTCAAAGCAAGAATGGCCTGACATGGGTACTGGAAGTCAGAGTAGAGAGCCAGGGAAGTTAAGAGTGAAGAAGAGATAGCTGAAGCAGCTCAGAGTGCTCGTAGCTTAGGAGATTCTTGGGGTAAGAGTTGTGAGTTGGGTTGGACTTTCACAGTTGTAGAATTATGTGCTTGTGGGAAAGCCAGATACATTTAAATGGACCACCAAAAGGACAGTTAGCAAAGCAAGGTGGCAGACTCCACAGGGATCAGGGATGAGTAGCAAGTGAGCAACGTCAGCGGGTAAGGCAACCGTGTGTAGCAGTGCCTGGGTGGTAGTATAGGAAGGGAAGTCAGCTTTGCAGGAGGAGGCTAAAAGGGCAACATCTCAAACCCAGCAGCAGCCAAGAGTAGTGGGCAAAGAGTGAAAAGGGTGAGGCTTCTGAGGGGATCATTGCTTTGCCAGCCAACAGAGAGGAATATACAGACTTTGGATGAGGCATGTTCAACCTCAGAGCTGCAGCAAACAAATACAGAGTGGAATGGGTGGGGAATAAAGAGCTTATTTGAAGGAGAAGCAACATTTTTTTTTCCCAGACATACTTTTTGGAAAAGTTAGTGAGAAGACACATCAGGGATGAGAAGGCCTTCAGTGTATGGTTCTAAACTGACTCCAAATGTTTGGTGACTCTTCACACGGGAACAAATTTCCAAATGCCTACCCTGGGATTGAGGCAAATACAAAGAACACATCATTGCTTCCTCCTCCCTGCTCTCTCCCTTTTTCCTTTCCTTCTTTCATTCCACAAATATTTGCTGAATATATACGATGCAACTGAGGGGATTTTAGATTTTAAGCCGGGGGTGGTATAGCGTGCTTTTCAGTATCTTTTTAAACATTATTCTGGCCATTATGTTGAGAATCATCTGAAGCATGCAAGAGTAAAATCAGCAAGGCCAATTGGTAAACTAGTGGAAGTCTTAAAAAATAGCGTAGGCCGTACAGATGAAAAGAAGAGAGAAGAGATAGAAGAAAATGCTTGCATGCTGGTGGAAGAGCTGGCAGGACATGCTAATAGATTGGGCATGGGGGAGAGGTGAAGGATGGCTCACACTTCTAAGGGATGTGCTTGAACTTGATCCAAGTCCTACTCTCACGTTTGGGTGAGCAAAAACTCTCACCATTGTGTCTGCATCTGCCTGGTTTTACTATTGTTTAATGTCTTGATCTCCAAATGCACTTAGAAAATCGATGCTTCCCTATACTGATTACCACAAAAATTTTTTTCGTCTACTAAAGATCCTTTTTAGGGTGCTATCACAGGGGAAGCCCCTCAATGCATACTGCTTAGGCTTCTGAAACCATGCTGACTCTTACCTACACTCAGCAGCCCTCCAATGATGGGCATCTGACTATCTGACTAACAGACATCTGTTATATGTATCAGTTAAAGTCTCTTGGGAAGTAGCCACTGGTACCCCCATTATTCAGTCCTTCCCAGCCACATCTGCTGACTTCCCCAACCCCCTTCCTTGCAAACCTGGAAATGAAGTGTTCTCATTATTTTTCCCTCCTCCAAATTATTTCCACCTCTTGCAATTTTTCTATACAAATTTTACCTTCAAGGAGTAAGTGAAGACCAAATATATTATTTTATTGAGGAATTGGCCTCCATATCTTTTTTTTCTCTGAAGGCTTTGATAAGGGTTAGCCTCTAAGATCTCTTTTAGGAAACAGCTTCAAGCTTTGCTTGAGAGAAAGGGAAAAGTTCTCCACATCAGATTTATACTTCTCAGTCAGGACAGGGTCTTCTTGCAGTAGCAGAAATGACAGTAAAACTGTGCAACTGTTATTGGACCAGACAGGACAAATTTGAGAATTAGGAATGGCCAAGCTGTCTGAATTCCCAGGCCATTTGTTCTACCTTCAGAATGAGGGTTCCTTTCATGTCTGTGACACTCACACAATGAGAAAGAGCATTATCAGGATGAGTTTACCTGCTGTTTTTGAGGTCACTTGCCCGCTATGTGGAGAAGGTAATTTGAATGTTTATCATGAAGCCTGGTCCATTTCTTACTTCTCAACCTGAACATTTTGAGAACTACAGATACCATTTTATTGAATGTACCAATTGTTGATCTAAAAACTAAAATGCATTTTATCATATAAGATTCAAACTTAACTGTTCTAACCTTGGAACCCATGGTTTTATACACTATTCCATAGAGAAGAGAACCTGGGTAAAGTCTTTATGGCAGCAGGCTCCCCACAAATGTCCATTCTAACTATAAATGAATCAAATATATGGGAATTTCCTCCCCATAGAATTCTGGACAGTCTTCTATGTTTCCCTGAATCTGTTCCAGGAAAACTGGCTTAGAGGAATGGGTTGTTGGGGGAACAAGCTCAAGTGATAATAGAAATCTTGATGTGAACAAAGTCTCCATGATGGGAATAAGTGTCAAAGTGTCTGACCTTGGATCCCTGCTTTCTTAGAGGAGCCATGTGATCAGATACAGAGAAGCTGCCCATCTCCGCCCATCCCTGCTCTCCAAAGTCCTGTTTTCTGAGAATCTGTCACCTTCCTCATCTCCCCCAGTCTGCCCCAGTGTCTCCTGCCCCAATTCTTTTGCTCTTTTCTGGCTTACTAAGGATAGCCTGTGCTGCTCTGCTTCTTCTAACTCCAAATCAACATTGGCACAAGCCAAAATCGTAGGCCCTTCAACCTCCAAAGTTTTGCAAGTAGTGCTTCACCAGGGGTGGCTCCAGTGGTAACTTGCCTTGGCCAAGCCTTGTTTTCTGAATTGCATACCTGGCTCCTTGTTAGTGGCTCACTGTCAAGGTCTCTTCATTAATATCATGCATATAGAGGTCATTTCTTCTTCTTCTTAATTTGTGGTTAGAAACTTGACAAAAGAATTCCGGCATCTATCCACATTATCAGAAAGCCACTTGAGTGCTGTTAGATATCCTACCACAGAGACAAAGACACTTTGGGTTTTGAGACCACATATAGTTCCTAATGCTATTTCTTGTAACATTCCTATTAATTGGTGTTGCTTCACTTCCTCTATCTGTTGGTCCCTATAATATTTTAGTGGTGTGTTATGACCACAATTCCAAGTCTTCTTCTTTATTCCCTGTCCTCCAGTCTAAGGATGCATGGGATAAACTGGTTGATCCTATTCCCACTTGAGAGAGCCAGCCCCGAGCATCCATCTTATCACCAGCAGCAAAAAGGTAGGACTCTGAATCAAGCCTAAGTCTATCTGCTACAGTCAGCCATTATCCTTCCAGAAAAATATCCAGTTTCTTAAATATTTGTGTGTCGGTTGAAGCTGGATTGAACTTCCAACTTGCTACCTTCCTAGAAAACTTTTTGAATCACTCCCTCTGGTAAACACACAATGCATGACTCTCTAACTGACTCTTCTCTTCTCAGACCTTGGAATTACTCTAGAGGCTGCTATGATGATATCAGAAGGTTACAGATATTTTCTCTGATCTTTAGGTGATGCCTATTGACCATCATAGCTTGTAAGACATTAGTTTCTACTCCTCAGCACCACCATCCCATATAGCTTATTAGCCAGGGTGAAGATTCTAGGGATGTGGTTCAGATCTAGGGAGAGCATTTGACATGCAATGCTTTGGCACCACATCATGATTCAAAGATCTCACTTCCACAAAAACCCTCAAACTTTTTCCTCTTAGTCCCTTATACCCCATTCTGCTTTCCACAGATTTCCAAGAAACCTCTGAAAACATTCCCTCATATGTTAATGCCAACTAGAATGTGCAGGTGAGACAAGTCCTGGGACCACATCATCCATATTGACACCTTGCTGGAGTTCCCCTCACAGGTTATAAGTTTCCAAAGCAAATGTTCTTCATTTATGGCGTGTGACAGTCATAAATGTAATCCTGGAAAATAGAGTCAAATCCCAGCCCTCTTCCACTCATATCATAACATCAATAACATAGCTCTTATTTTTTATATCTTGAGTATGCTGTTTATACACATAGAACCAGCCGATTGTACAGAACTGATGCTTCACAAGTATGCTTTTAAAATAGGCAGTGGTGAGAAAACAGATAAACTCTCCACCTGTAGGCAAATCCAGAATTATGCAATATCTAATGTAAACCATCCAATCTGATTTGCAGTACATTCCTAAATTTCTTCCACATTGACATAGAGTAGTGGAAACACACCTCTTAGAGGTACATTTCTTAGGGTTCAGTACAGACCTCTTCCTGCTTTCCTCCCAGAAAATTTAAATTCCACAGAGATGGGCCAGCCCATTCATTTGTGGAGAACATGAATAAATTTTTTTCCTCTGATAGTTAGAGAAGCCCAGATTTTATCACAGGAGAGCCATGAAAACCTGGGGAAAAAAGGAAGATGGAAATAATAATCCATCTTCAGTGAGTTCTCCTGATTGTACTGTCAAAATACATCTTGAACCTAATCATTTCTTCACTGCCATTAAACTGGGCTTAGCCTTCACCATCACTCACCTGGTGACTGCAAGGCCCTGAATGCTCTCACCCCTGCCTCTCTGCTCCCATTCCTGTCACTGTTCCCTGGCCCTTAGCTCCAGCCAAACTGGCCTCTACTTTGAACTGACCAAGCTCATTTCTATTGCAAAGACTTTGCTATAACAGTTCCCTGAATCCAGACATCTCTTTCTTCAGATCTTCTCCTTGCAGACATTTTTGTGTCAGATCAAATGTCGTCTTCTTAGAGGGACCTTCTTTGCTGTCTAATTTAAACCAGTGCTTTAGCATATCAGTGTGTTTTATATTTTCATTTGTAGAATTTATAAGAAATAGACTTTTTTTTTTTAATTTACTTTGTGCTTCATTCTATGTGTCATCCCTAGTAGAAAGTGAGTTTTATGGTAAGACTCTAATTTGTGAATGAATCGCTAGGGCCTGGAACACTGCCAGATGAGTAGTAGACACTCACATGTATTCATAGAAAAGGTTAATAAACAGAGGAGGGAGTAAGATTCCTACATTCCAACTTTGCTGACGACAACTCCATTCCCATACAGTTTCCTCATGTGGTTAGAAACAATGCATGAACAGAAAGGTTATGAGATAATAAGAAACAGATCACCAACCAGACAGCTAAGGATAAGCACCACCAACCAGATGACTTGGGGAGGTGCAAGATTACTACTCACCTCTTAGGGCAAGGGAAAACTTCATTGCTTTTCTAATGAAAAAGCAGAATGTTGACTTCAATGAAACTTCTGCTCCTTTTACTACCTCTCTTAAAGAGTAAGGTTGTTTTCCATGTTTTAATATTCGGTACTTGATTCTAAGCCCCAAAGCTGGCTTTTTCTTTGTCAGAATCACTAATGATACTCATTTAGCATCAGGTTCCTTTCACCCTGGATACGTTTCTTTCACCATAAACTCCTTTGTTTGATGACCAGATCCTCATAATCAGTTCTATTTAGCTGTTCAGCATGACAGAGGGCAGGAGTTACAAAAGACTGACATGTAGGGCCCTATCACAGTGAGGTTTGAAAATAAAGATATTCATTTTACATTAAGAACTTACCTAGAAAGAGTTCTACTTAAAACTATAAAGTTACCATTTTGCCCATAGTAGAAATTCAAACAATATCATTGAAAGAATGGATGGACTTTCATTTCACATTTTCTATGTAATATGGTAACTTGCTCCTACCTAAATGCCATTCATTTATATCTGTAGGGTGGCCATTTGGAATAAGCCCACGCTTTAAAAATAAAATGGTGGGCAAGACAAATTTACTCAATAATTTTTTATTAAGTCAATGATACCATGGAATAGATTCACAAGAGCTAAAAATAGTTATTTTTCAGGCAAACAATAGGAAAGCTCACATAACCAAATTATTTTTTCCATACTCTGCAAATAACATATAAAAGATTTTAGTATGTCCCATAAAAGTAATTTTAAATACCTTCCTAAGTTCACTGCAAAATAAAGCCAACAACATTGACCCATAGAATGTAAAAGCTTGAAGTGGTATTAAAAATCAGTTATTCAGAGAAACTGAGGACCAAGGAGTATGCCAATTGTCCATTATCACTAATTCAACCAATGACACCGCTGCATGTACAAACGTAGTCTTCTGACTTTGCAGCCTGACTCTCTTCCAGCAATACAACTGGGGTTTCTCCTTACTCTTAAGAATACGGGCTTGTGCAATCCAAGTTTGCATCCATGGTAAATGTCTTTGAAACATAGAAAAGGCTGTCTGGATCAGTACATGTAGTTTAAAATTGTGTTCTGGATAGTTTTAGTGTTAGCTGTCTATAATGATAATATTTATGCAGTGAGAGTATGCTTTTCATTTGAAAATAGCCACATAATGTTTAGTCACTGGAGCCATTGTGTCAATGAATGTTTGAGCTTAGCAGGCTTTCCTAACTTTAATGTGGTTGCAAATCACTTGGGACTCTTGTTCTGATTCAGTAGGTTTGGGCTGGGACGTACTGCCCAATGCCCACAGGCTCCCAATGAGCCTGATCCTAGAACACCTCTCCTATTTTACAATCAAGCAGACTAAAGCTCACCAGTGGGAAGTGACTTGTCCAAAGTCACTAGGATAGTTTTAATGGATCTTAATTCTTTTTACTCTTAGCATGGTATTCCTTCTATTTCACCTCACCGGCAGTTTACCATAACCATCACTCCTCAAATACTATGAATTAATAATAGCATATTATAACAGAAATATAACTTATACAAAGACTAATTGAGCTAATTTATTTATAAGCCACAAATTGGCAGGAAAGGCATGCCTGATACACATTGGAGACTTATATCTAGATATAACAAAACAACCCATTCCTCTCATTTTTTTCTTTGATATGATAGCTGTGAATCAAGAAAATATACATATTTTTAAAAATAACCTTTATCGAAACGGTGACTTCAAACAATAGAATTTAGTTGAATAAAAAATATAGTTAGGCTAAAAGATATGACAGTTTTAATATTTTATGTTTGAGGGAACTCATTTTTTCTAACTCTTAAGTATTTTTTAATTCTCTTTTAAGTCCATGAAACAAGCTTCCTTCTTTCTTAAGGGAATTGTCTTGAGCGCAGGAACACATCAGGGTGCCCACAAATTACACTGTAGATCCCCATCACCCTTACGCACATATGAAACATCATTCTACATGTTCCCTTGCCCCTTTCCACCCTATTCCTCCATAAAATCCAGTTCATGCCCTCAAAATAACCAGAGTGATCTGTAACATGCCGTGTGTTCCCTGAGAAGAGATCAGTGACTGCCCATTGTCTATAGAATTAGGCACACATTGCTCCCTGACAGGCAGGCAAGGACCACCAGAGCTTGGCTGCCTGACCTCTCCAGCATTGCCCCTCAGCCCTTGCTTCTCACACTCTGACTGTTTCCAACCATAAGCCCACAATTTCTCAGGGACAGCCCAATTTAAGTTTCCCAAACTTTACAAATGGCACCCATTGTGGTGGGAAGATGGCTGGCTTTCTCTGCTGGACAAACTTCCCATCTCTCTTGAAGATCCAGCTCATCAGTCACTTCTGAAAAACCTTCTACTAATCCTTCACAAAAGAGTGACTCCTGCCTCTGCATCCATAGCACAGTGTCCAAACTTCTCAACTCATGATAGTAAAGTATCTCAGACATGTGTATGTTTGTGTGCATGTGTGTACACATCTGTGTGTCTGCATCTGTGTTTGTGTGTCTATATATGTTTTTTTCATTTGTGGGTTTATGTGTGTGTGTGTATTTTAATTGCATCTCCTCTACTAGGAGGGGAACATTTTCAAGGCAGGGAATGTATTCCATTAGAAATATAATAAGTGGTCTAAATATTTGCCCCTTGCTGGGGGAGTGTGGGAAAGCAGGTGAGTAGATAAATAGAAAGAGGGTAAGGCAGGGGCAGCAATTAGCACCAATTGTTAAGTAGAGTTACCCAAATTTCCTTAACCCACCTGGGGTGTGATTAAGTTCCAGGTGCCTGTTGCAGCTTAACAGCTCAACTGTGGCTAATCAACTCTCTAAAAATGGAGAATTGACTACAGCTTTGTTGTAACTGTAGTGTGAAATTATTTGCCTGCTTTTTCTTCCCTCCTCTTGCTCCAGTTAATGAAGAGATGCCAGTATTCATGGACGAATAAACATTATATCAGACTATATAATTTGTGTTTGTTCCATAGGTGAAATAATTTCTGATATGGTAAGTAATGCAGCAAAGGCAACAAGGAGAAAGAACTGAATATATAAAATTTTTAATAAATGCAGATAAATATAATGACTTCTTTATATTTAAATAAGAGGGTATTCTGACTTCTCCTATTACCACCAACTTGTATATAGTTCTCATTCTCATAATGGACCTTTATGGAGCAAGTGGGAACTCGGAGAGTCGCTTAACCTCTCTGAACCCAGTTGTCTCCAGCTCTAAAGTGGAGGTAATAAGAGCCCAGCTCACATAGCTCCCCAGATTCTCATAAACATTAAAAGAGATAATATGTGAGAAATGACATGTTGCTTTTATGATAAATAACCATCATCATCATCAAAGAGCTACATTTTCTTGAGCCCCACCCTTCCCACAGACACTATGATATTCAAGTTATATACATTATTTGATTTAAGCTTTATAGTAAGCTTACAAATTAGTTATTGCTGTTATCCCCATTTTACATATATGGGAATGAAGCTTAGCTACTTTTCTTTAATGGGCTAAAATCATACCACTAGAAAGTGGCAGAGGAAGGAGTCACATAATGCTCACCACTACAGAATACTTGCTTGGATGACCGAATTGAACAATTGCTGCATTTGGGTAAGCAGCATGTATTTCTTATTAGTTGGGGAGCTTTGCTGCTAAGTAGTAGCCATGACTTCACTTATGTCTTGGGGATACAAGCTGCCCAGAGTTAGCAACTTCCTTTTGACTCATTCCAACCCAAGTATCTGACTCCCCTTAAAAAGACCCAGAAATAGTCCTCACCCCTGGGGCCGTTTTAGCCACCTGCAGCAAAATGGAAACGCCAAATCTCAGCTTCTGCTGAGCAGTCCTTTCCTCCTTCCCTGCTGGCTCTATGGATCGGTTCTCACTCTTTCATGTAGCTCTGCTGCCTGAGCCCAGCTTGGCACATGCTTTATGTGAAGATGGCCTAAATCGCTCCTGCCACTGTCTGAGACAGAGTCTCGCCCCCCACCCCCATCTAAGGACTGAACAGTGGGATGCTGCCTCTGGTGTGTTGAGAACCTCCCAAAGTGCCTGGAATGACAGAAGGGAACTAAGTCTTCAGGAGGGGGCTGGGGTTGAAGGAGAACTGTTCACCCAAACACATCTTGGCTGCTCGAATGTGTAAGACATCTAAATGGGAGTAGGTGCCAGCCCAGGGTCCTTTAGAATTAATATGCATACAGTGAGATGAGGAAGACTGCTCTTATAGAAATATAGGAGTCTGGGGCCAGGAGGGACCTTAATGATTGCCACAACTTCCTTTTGGGTAGTGGCACTCTGCACATTCCAGGATTTCATCCTAGAGGTCTTGAGAGACTCCCTGAGAGCTCAGTAAGGTACACATGATTATCACACCCATTCTACAGGTGAGATTTGAGCGGTTAGTTGATTTGCTCAAGGTCCCACTGGTACTAGTCCATACCAGAATCCAGACCTTTAAACTCCAAATACCACCTTTCATACCAACTCATAATTGGACTAGGACCCATGTCTTTCACCTTCTGGCTTAAAGCTTTTTCCATTATTTCAGAAATTAAATAAATAATACAATAGGAGTCCAGATCACCACCAGCCATGCTGATGCAACACCCACCACGGCTGAGGAGTTTGACTGAACATCATGCTCAGTGATTATAGACACAGTCCTAGTTTAATTATTTGCTTAATTTGAACTTAAATGGAAAAAAAAACAATTCAGTAATTCCTTAATGAACACATTTCATTGACTTAGGCCTTGAGGGATAGAAAGATCTTTTTTTCCCACACTCTGATTCACATCATGACAGTATCAAACAGTATAGACTTAATAAGTTTCTACTATTTACCTAAAAACCTGCCACATGCTGAAAGGGGTGAAAAGGACAGGCTGTGTCACCTGGTGGAGAACACGTGGGGTGGGCTCTGGACTCTGAAGGTGTCCTGATGGAATGCCACTGCAACCTCCCCTGCCTCTGAGACTCTGGGAAGATTAGGTAACATCCCCAAAGCTGTGAAAAGAGAAGAGCATCTACCTTATAGGGCAGTTGGCATTCATGAAAGATATCATAGGATGATGCCTAAGAGGAGTTAGCACTATACCTACTGCATAGTAGGTAATAAAATAAAAATCATCAGACATTGAATGTTTACTACATGCAAGTAAACATTCTAATTTTTCCATTAAAGCTCATGAACACCATATTAATAGTTATTATTATTTATAGTTAATAGTGGTAGAATGTTTGGAATTGTTTGTCCGCTGCCTATATGTAGTTTTTTTTATATATTTAAGGGATCAAAATGATGCACTAAAAACAGGGCACTCTCCATGAAGTTTGTGGTTTGGCATAAATGTTAAGAGTGATAACACTGGAAACAAACAGAATTGGGATTTAATCTTTGCTTTGCCACTTGTAAAAATGTGAGTTTGGGCAATTGCTGAGCCTTGCTGCATCTCCCCTCTCTCATCTATTATAAGAAGACAGTAATAACTAACTTCTATGGTCATTTCAAGGATTATATGCCATCATAGATATAAAAGACAGAAGTTGTCTTTCATTCATTCAGTCATATTTAAGTTTCTGCCAAATTTTGTCACTAGTATAGGATTAAACATGTCCTGTAATTGAGTGCATCATAAATATTTGATCAATGAGAGCTCCCAGAAACAATCTGTGCAGAAATAGCCTGAGAGGAGAAATTCCTTTTCACCCCTAACACTTGGCCACCTTTCCTGCTCTCTCACTGTCCTTGGTGCAGGGCAGCTTAAACTGCTCAGGTAGCTCCGCCCCCCCGCCCCACCCCCAGAGTCAGGCAGGGTTCAGCTTCCTCTGCAGTGGCCACTAAAAATTCTTTTTATTGTGGAACAAACCTTTCTCATAAGGCAGCACATTAAACCCGCTGACCAAGGCCCCAGCTGGTAGGTGGTTGGAGAGCCCTTCCCAAAGTTGAGTGCACAACTTAAACTTCAAATGCACAACTTCCCTGCAGGGCTATGCCAGTGCCATCTGTCCATGTGGCCTGGTGTCACTTACAGATAGATGGATGTCTGCTCCATATGACCTGCCAGGTACTGAAGACTTAGATGAGCATCTGTATTCCACTGCAGAGGCCCCCATGCTGGGTCTGAAGTGCCACGCCTTCCATACCTGGCTGAAGTGCCCAGGGAAGTTCATCCCCTCAGAGAAGTCAAAGAGGTGGACTCTGTCTACAAGAAGGTTATCTACAAAAATATAGCAGCTAGGACTTGAGGCCAGGATCGGGATGAGGCTGAGAAGGAGGACTGGTACGTGGGTGCCAACTTCCAAAGGGGAAATATTAGTAGCGTGATAGAACTGTTTAAAGTACATGAAATCAGCTACATAAATTAAGGAACATGTCATATCCTATGGGATGGTTAGTTTCTGGTGTCAACTTGTCCAGATGATAATGCCCAGTTGTTCAGTCAGGCAAGACTGGCCTGACCATTGCTGCAAGGATATTTTGGGGCTGGTTGATAAACCAGAAGGCTGGTGTATTAAATCATGTCAGTTAATTGCATCTGTGGCTGATTACAGCTGCGATCAAATAAGGCATGGCTCCCACAATGAGATAACTCAATCAGTTGAAGACTTTAAGGGAGAAGAGAGACTCTTTCACTATTTCTTCAGTCAGGAAACTTCTCCTGTGGAGTTCATTCGGACCCTTCATTGGAACTGCCATCTGCACAGCCTGCCCTATGGATTTTGGACTCTTCCATTCCCACAGTTGCATGAGAGACTTTTATAAATCACTCCTATAGATTCTGTTTCTCTAGAGAACCATGACTAACACATACTTTGTTCTTCAACTGTGGACAATTCACATTTTTCTATAATTGTGGGGGAAAAGATACCCTAGCACTATCTCATGTAACTTAACCATCTCACCTCCAGCATTTTATTCATACTCTACGATGGGTCCAGTTACCAGTTGGAAGTATTTTATGAGGCTTTGCAATGCTGCTGCTATTTTAAAATGTTATGTTACTGAAGACAGAGTGATGTCTTATTCACTCTATGTATATTTGCCATGCATCTATTCTGTGCCAGCCAATGTGCTAGATGTCCAGAATATGCAAATACAAATCATGCTCGCTACTCTCAATTGCTTGTCATTCAGAGGGCAAATAAACAGAACTCCTGTGTGACATGCTCCCTAAGAAATGTGTGAAATGCTCCCTGCTCTATGACAGATGGAGTTGGACCAGAAAAGAAATACCACTGGTTCCTGCCCTCAAGGTAATTGTAGTCTAGTTAGAGAGATGCAATTAAATGTCGGTGTTTCATAGCAAGTTTCACAAAATTTCTGAAGTTCTGGAGGATGTACTTCTAGATAAAGAAAATTATCCCTAAAAGAGGGTCTGAGATAAAAGAATGAATGTTAAGACAATTAAATGAGACAAATTTCTGGTTAACATATAAATCCAAATAAATGCTGTCTATATAAATTAAGGATAACAGCAATAACTAATTTGCCGATTAAAAAAGGACAGATCTTGAAACTGTTGAAAGTAACCATGTATAACAAGTAGAAATACTTGAAGTTAGGGTGTATTATTCTGGGAGGAATGTTCAGATACTATTTAACTTTAGACTTTGTTAAGTATAATATGCATAGTAATTACCAAAGTTGGGCACAAAACTAACAAAGTGGAACATAAAAATTTTTTATCAGTAGAGAGAAAAACAGGAAATAAGAAGGAAAATACTCTCAATCTGAAAAATAATCTGAAACAAGAATAAAAAGAGGCAAAAGAAACAGATCAGATAGAGTACAAAAAACAGAAAGAAGTTCAAATATATTAATATTCCATGTAAATGCAAGTAGAATGTTTTCACCAGTTCAAATAGACAACGTCAGGTCAGATCTTTATAAGTCATGTAAATATTTTGGATTTCTTTACTCTGAAATTCTTATAGAGTGGTCTGACATCTAAATTCACTTTGACATCTGATCTCCATTGCCTTATTCTGGCTGGTCTCTAATTTAACATCCTAATAGACATGCGAAGTATGTACAAATTGCTCAAACCACTGTAAGTACTCACCAGATATCAACTATCAACTATCATCATTATCGTCATCATCATTGTTCTCATAATTTTTTTTAGGATTGTTTCATATTGACTGGTGGTGAGGAAAGGTGATTAAAAAGTGTCAGGGAGTCATCTCTGGTGGTAGGCAAACTAACAATGCAGGCCTGGTGGCCCCTCATGTGCCAATATCCTCATTTTACACATGAGAAAATTGAGCCCTGAGGTCTAAAAGAAGAGAGGGATTAGAATATGCACATCTTCTGCCCTGTGCAGTGTTTTATCCAACATACCATGCAAGATTAGTTAGATTTGGTTATGTTATGTTATGATAACAAGTAAGCTCTAAAATCACAGTGATGAATCAAAATATAAGCTTATAGTTTCACATAGCATGTTACATAATTTCAGCGTAATTTGTTGCAGCAAAGACAGCTGCAAATCTTGAGGTCTCCAGGGAAGCCCACTTCTAACTTGCAACTCAGGGATCGAGGTGGATTTCATATTTGTACCCATCTTCTAAAACACACGGCTTCCAGGTTCATAAAGGGAAGAGGTGTATGGAAGATTTACATCTGTTCTTTAAAACAAAAAGTTTTATTCACACACCCTACAATCCATCCAAAGTGTACAATCAGTATTATAATCACATAGTTATGCATGTACCACCACAATTGATATGAGAACCTTCTCTTTCACTTGAAAAAAAAAATCCCATACCTTTTTTATGCCCCTGTTATTTACACCTGCTCTTAAGCATTTCAGACTGCAAGTGACACCACTTCCCTCACAGCCCATTGGTCGTTAACCAACCCCTTACATGGCTGCATCTAACAGCATGGAGGTACAGAGGTATAGTTTTCCCAAATGCTGAGTCATTGATTTATTCATTGATTCATTCACTGATAAATTCATTCATCAATTCAACTTATCATTATTGACCACTGATCACCCTTTCTTAATCATCTGGAACAAAAATACAATTCTTAACCCTTCACTATTTTCCTGAAGATAAATCCTCATTGCTTCTTCCTGACTATAAATAAAGGTTCAAAATTCTTATCCTGGCACTCAAATCCTTTCTTTATCTATCACCAAAAATCTCATTCAAGAACCACCTACTGAGCACCTACTGTTTGCCACGCAGCTTTCTCTGAGCTATGCAATCAGTGAGGGGACTTAAAAGTCTTGTCAAACACCTGAGGACAAGCAATTAAAAGCAGTCAACTCACATCCCCAAAACCCTGTTCATCCCAGATGAAGCCAGACTCTTGCTTAATGCCTGAGTCTGTTCTCAGAGTGGACCTCTGCTCCTTTTTGCTCATCTACTTCTTGTCTGCCTGAGCTAACAAGCTGGCTAGTATTACATTTTGTTCCCTAACACAGCTCTGATTTTATCTGCTTTACTCACCCTGAAGTTGTATAGTTCCTTATGCCTTTCCCCTCAGTAGCTGGAGCTCTTGCCTTTGAGGTTTTTAAGCCAATTTGTGTAGCTCTAGCTTTGCCTTTTAGTTTAGATGATGTTTTCCATACTCTTTTCTGCATTGTGTCCTACCATAGTTATCTACTTCTGCTCAAAATTGACAAATGATGAAATAATCCCAGAATACAATCAATTTACTGGCTTAAACATTAATATTAGAGGGTTACTATTTAAGATCTACCCAGTATATAGAAGTTCCACACACATTATCTCATGTATCCTTATGACAACTTTATAAGGGTAGATATTAGTTTTCCCCATTTTATGGATGAAAAAAAAAACTAAACTAAAGCTCAAGGAGTTTTAAATAATTGTCCAAGGTCACACATAGCTAAGCTTCAAATTCTTATTTACCTAACTTTAAATCTCTTGCATTTTAGTACAAAATACTCCATTCATTCATTCAACACCCATTCATCTGTCCGTATCAATTAGGGAACTATCTTGTGCTTAGTACTATGTCAGGAGCTAGTAAGAAACAAGTTAAATACATAGACTGTGCTCTCAAGGTACTTTATTGAAATGAAGAGACAAGGCTTAAGCAGGGGAAAAGCTAAATAACTGTTTATGAAGAGTCAGTGGATGATCATGTTTAAATAGGTGTGAAAAGTGCCATACTAATGATCAGGGCCAAGCTTTCTCAAGTGAGAAGTAACATCACAGCTTGGGGTGATGAAGCAGACGGTCTTGAATGGGGACTTAAAGAATGAATAAGGTTTGATTAGGTATTGGGAGTGGGGAAACTGAAGCAGAGAGCTACTTAAAAGCCACATATATATGTATATATAACATATTATTACACATTTATATATTATATTTTATATATTATAAATACATGCTTAGGTATAAATGTACATATATGAATATATACATATACACAAATATACATATATTTAAATATATTATACATATTTCATAACAAATATTTTGTAAGAAGACATGAATGCATTTTAATATTGTAGTAGTTGCTTCTTGAAGTGATTGTCTGTTGTTTTCGTTTAGCAGAGGTCATGGAGTAATTATGATGTGCCAAATGTTGGAGGGAACAAGCTCTTTCCTTCCTTCAAAGAGTTTCTTTCTAGGAAGGAAAAAAATTAGATAGGAAGATGAACAATTGCAAGACATGTAAAGACTGTTCTCATGTCAATGCATGGGAGATGCAATGGGAGGAGATGGAAAGAGATGCCTTGGTTAGCTGGGTGGACAGGTAGAGCCTCAGGTGCAAGGTGGTGTGGAATAGCTGGAGCTCCCCTGGCAAGGGGAAGCCTAGCAAAGCCACAGCGTGGACAGAAGCCTGGAGCATGGTAGCTGCCTGACATCTGCGGGGCACTGTTCTTGGTTCAGTAAGCCTGAGGCACAGCACTTTGGATATGGGACAAGGACAAGACAGAAGACTGAAGCCAGGTCATGAAAGGTCTTTAAGAACATTTTACCATCAACTTGGACTTCATACTTTAGCCAATGGAGAATGATTCAAAGTTACACATCAGTGGAGTGGTCTAATCTTACCTGTTCTTCAGCTTGCTGATTCTGGTGGCTACGGGGAGGATGAATGGAAGGAGAGGAGACACTTGCTGAATGTTTTTAGGATTTACAAATCCCTGACACCTCTATGATCTTATTTCTGAGTTTTGCAACACCCCTGAGTAGCTAGGTTCTTTTGACTGAGTAGAAGATAGGGAAAGGAAGACTCCTGTAGAAGGCAAGGGTCTGTGGATGTCAGGACACATGTGCACAGCACTGAGGACTGAGGAGAGTGCCGAGGGGATGCAGGAGAGAGGAGCAGGAGGGAGAAGCAGATGGGCAGGATGACGGAGCCATCCTGAGCTCTGACCTTCCTTTCCTGCACGTTGGCAGACAGTGTTCTTGGGGGTAACTTCTCTGTCTGCATTAAAGGGAGCCATATAATTGTTATAGTCAAGCCCACATGTTTTTCTTGTTCTTTTACATCATATTAAAGGTTTTATATTATCCTTAGTTACTTATTGATGTGTCTGTCTCGCCCATGGCTCTTTAATTTCTGTCAGCTAAGGTCAGTCAATGTTTATGTTAATGCCTCCAAAGGATGGCAAAGTGGATGTGCAGTTAGGAGTCTGAATCAACAAATTTTCATTTAAACAGATACCTAATTCCCACCCCTTATCGAGGTGCCACAAACAATACCAATGCAATGAAAGTCTCTACTCTAAAATCTTATACCCTAGAGTAGCTTCTCTAAGAGGCTGTGTTCAAACTGAACACATTAAAAGCATCTAAACATGCTGCCCTGGTTAAAAACAGGCTTACTGAATCAGAATCTTTGGAGAATCAGGAATCTATACTTTCAAACAAGCTCCCCAGTGATTCTTATGCACCTAAGTTTGAAAATCAATGAGTTTGAGTGAAGGATAAAATGAAATACGTGTGAAGCAGAATGAAGTTTAGATAGTAAACGATGTTCTTTACCCACAGCTTTCCCACCATCAAGCAGTACTGACGTCTTTCCATATGTGTGGTCTCAAAGGAAGCACCATGTAGAAAACGGAGCACAGCACGTCTATGGATTTACTGGACAAATATTTGGAAATCTATAGAACAAACAATTGCCTTGAAAGCAACACTTATTTTATAAGAACCCATTTTATAGTGAGGAATATAAAAGAGTTTATGCGTTCTCACTTGTGAGATCTTAGAGAACTGAGCATCGGTATTTACATCATCTGCCAAAATGTAGGGAGAGATAGTTGATGATCTAATAACCAAATTCCTATCTAAAAGAACATACGGTTTTGACCAACAAGCAGGAAAAGGGGAGTTCTGGGGGACATAACTATCGTTGTAATCATTGCCTGTGAGAAAGGGTCAGGAGCCCTACTTTCCAAGACCTCTTTTTGGACAAGGGATAAGGGTCCATAGATAGCAGACGCATGAGAGAAGTCACAGATGATTTGGAAGAAGAGTCTCAGAATGGTAGGCTTCTGTCCCAAGCCATAACCCAGGAAACTACAGCTCTCAAAGAAATGATCCTGATGCAAAATGGCCTATGACTAGTAAGGTAGTAATGGTTAAGGAGAATGTTTTATGAGGACGGGCCTGAAAGAAGCATCTTAAACTAACGCATATACTAAAGTAGAGAAAGAAAGCAGAAAGTGGCCAAAGTCCACCCCTGAGCTTTCCATGGAAAAGGTTGAACAACCAAGTGCATAGAGGGACAGGACCAGAATGGAACCAGAGGCTGTAAGATGTAAAATGGTTTGACCATGGGCCTAGAGGTCACACCAGGAGGATGAGCATCAGCAGCAGTGCCCTGTGCACAAACGTCAAAATCCAAGCCAGATACACTTCCCTGCAGTGAGTGCAATGAATGCAAAGGCAATTCGTGGTCCTGGTACCATATAGTCAAAAGCCCAGAGCTCAATTCTCAGCTTTGTTATTAAAACAACAATGTGACTTTGGCCGGGGCTCTTAATCTCAGAGTCTCAGTTTTCATACCTATAAAAATAAGCACAAGGATACCTCATGGAACTGTTAGGATTAAAACAGGTGATTTATGTATAAATACTATAAAAAGTAGAAACACGCAATCATATCTATATATGTATATGTGTGTGTTCTGCATATATAAAACGTGGACCTTCAACTCAGCCCTTAAACGGATAGTTAAGAAGTCTACCCACTCTCCGTTGTTCTGGGAAATGATTCACCACAAAGAGCCACTCTTCTCTGTGTGTTATAGACAAGTCTCTGTACACCCTTTCACATGGCTCCCATAAGACTCCGGATGACTCTCATGTTTATCTTTGACAGAATCAAACAGATCTTGCCCCTTCTGCCTGAACCTGCTGAAAGGCCAGACACAGACCTTTAATTCCTGGTTTTTTGTCTCATAAAGGATAAACTGAGGTTAGAAGTTTGTCCCTCTGAAACTAGCTAGACAGAGAGATAAACATTTCCTGATCAGTAGAATAAGACAATAAAAAACAATCTCAACATTTAATCATCCCACTTATAACTTGTCTCCTCCTCCCTAAAAAATTTAAGGCAAAACCACTCTGGGAAGACACTGATCTTTCAATGGTGTGTTCTTCTTATTTCAATAGCTTGAATAAAATCAGTTTTGTTTTGATAATTCCTGTATTCATATCCCTATTTACTATCCTATCTACTTATCTATCTATCTATCTATCTATCTATCTATCTATCTATCTATCTATCTATCTACCTACCTACCTATCTATCTATCTATCTATCTATCTATCTATCTATCTATCTATCTATCTATTTATCTATCTGTGCCACTTTGAATCTGTGGTAGATCCCAGAAAAATCATGGCCTTTAATCCTCATTCAATATTGCTGGCTGGGAGCTTTTTGATTGTTTCCATGGAGATGTGATCCACCCAATTGTGGGTGGTAACTTTTCATTAGACTATTTCCATGGGGGTGTGTCTCCACCCATTGAAAGTAGGGTTACTTAATGGAATCCCTTAAAAGAAGAAACATTTTGGAGACAGTCCCTTTTTAAAGCCATGAGAAAACCACAGCAGAGCCATGAGGTTGAGAGAATCATGGAGTCCACCAGTCAGCAACCTTTGGAGATGAGGAAGGAGACCACCCCCAGGGGAGTTTCATGAAACAGGAAGCTGGGAGGGAAAGCTGGCAGACTGTCATCATGCTCGTCACATGCCTTCCCAGTTGAGAGAGAAACGTTGAACCCTTCGGCCTTTCTTGAGTGAAGGTAACCTCTTCTTGGTGCCTTAATTTGGACGTTTTTATTGGCTTGTCTAATTGGGACATTTTCTTGGCCTTAGAACTATCAGCTAGCAACTTATTAAATTCCTCTTTTTAAGAGCCATTCCATTTCTGGTATATTGCATTCCAGCAGCTGGTAAACTAGAACACTGTCTGTCTATCTATCTAATCTATCACTGTCTCATCACTATGTTTGTGTGTGTGTGTGTGTAGTATTTGTGCCTATCCAACCACTCCAAAGGTTTAATCTCCTATTCTTTTCAATTTGATGTTTCCTTGGTTTGGGGAAAGAAGGAGAAAATGCTGTAGCTTATAGCTGATCCTGAAAGATTGCTACTCCAAATATGATCCATGGACAGAGCATATAGCATCATCATCTAGGATAAGGGTCAAGAAACATTTTTTGTAAAGGTCCAGATAGTGAATAGTTTAGGCTTTCTGCGCCACATAAGTTCTCTGTTATATATTCCTCTTTGCTTACATTTATAGCCCTTTGAACATGTGAAAGTCATCCTTAGCTCACTGGGTACAAAAACTGGATTAGGGCTGGAGTCGGCCCTTGGATAGTTGTAGTTTGTGGGTTCCTGATCAAGGGGGTTGTTAGAAATGCAGAATCCAAGGCCTTATCCTACATATTTAATAAATCATAATTTGCATTTTAACAAGATCCCTAGGAGATTCAAATACATATTAAAGTTTGAGAAGCAGGCAAACTAATTTTGACTACTAACAGAGGTTAAGGCATGTCTGCTGTTCTACTAAAAGGCTAGATATTCTTATTTGCCAATAATAATAAGTTGGATTTTTATTCATATATTTAGCAGCCACATTGCTGTAACCCATGCCTTGAACTACATAATAAAGGACTTTACAAACACAAACACCATATCCATGTATTTCATCTTCAGTGAAAATTCATAGGACTGAACAATATATAAGCTGAGAAATTTTTCCTCCGTGCTTTGAGAGCCATGAAAAGCTAGTGACCCGCTGTGCTTAACTGACCCGGAAATAGCTTTGCATTTAATTTTAATTTGCTATGGGTGGCAACGTTGCTCTTTTTCTGGAACAAAAAACAACAAAATCCTGACTCTGGTGAACGGCAGCAGCTGCAATTGATTGCAGAGACATCTAATGATGGGGACTGGGAGGGTGGGGACAAAACCTGCTGCAGAGTCAGGGGAGATGCCATCTTCCTGCACAAAGGAAAGAAAACGCCTGGCTGCAGCTTTCCCCCAGATTCTGGTGAACCCTGGGTGTCACCTTGGAGGGACCAGGCAGGGGCCATGCCTGCAGTCATCCACCAGCTGGGGTTGGAGCTTCCTCTAGCTGCTGGAAGCACTTTGGAGCTAGTAGGAGAGGCCCAGAAAAGGAATACCTGCATTGCCCTTTGAGGATTAATTCTTTCTCTGTTATGAAACTAGGCCAGCCTAAAGCAAAATGGCAATGTCTTCAAAGTGAGTGCCTTGCCTCCCAGTGGGATGTCAGACCTCCCCACTCTGATCTCCAGCCCCTTTTCCTCCCACCCTTGCTTACCGGCACAGGTATCCTCCCGTGTTCTCCCCTTCTACTTCAAAAAAGACACTTAGAAGCTCTGTATGCTGCACTGTTCATCCCCCACTCCATAGTTCCCAGAGCACTTTTCATGGTAGCCTAAGCTTGTGAGGCTCGATGTTTCCATTTCCCAGCAGATTAGGGGAAGATGATTCATTTCTTCCTGAAAGTCCTCCCTTTAGGCAGTGGCTGATTTGTCTCTGGGTCTGATGGTTAAAAGATCTTCTTTGGTTCAGAATATTGGGCTGAGCACACAGCATAGTTTTGTTTCTGTCTCTGGAATTGTGCAGTGCACTACCTGGATGGCCATAGGTCATATGCTCTGTCTATGGATCGTTTTTGGAGGAGCCCCGACCCAGCTCCAAGGCAGTTTGAGGTTGTTCAGAATTGCAGCAATGCCAAAAAAGCAACAGAGACATTCTGGTCTCTTCAAGAAAGCTTATATATGGGTATTAATGATTACTAACACATAGGAGGCACTGCATGTGTGCATGGTAGAGTTCTAAGCCACTAACATGTATTAACTCACTTGAATCTTCTGAGGCTGCTAAAAAAGAGGTACTATTATTTTCTCCTTTGTATAGATCAAGAAACTGAGGCATAGAGGTTAAATAAGCTGGTTAAGGTGCCAGGAGTAGTAAATGATATCTCTGAATCCAAGAGTCTAGTTTCACAGTTTACCCTCTTAATCATTATGTTAACACACTTCATAATCAATAGAGGCCTTTACTTACCTTTTAACTTGCATTTTTAACATATGTTAAATAAGGGGAAAGAAAAGAAAGCTTTCCCTGAAGCCAATTCTCATCAAACTTAAGCCCTTAAATTTTTGGACATATGTCTTCTATATCACTCTTTTCTGGTTACTGGGAGATTCCTCAGGGATCTGGTGGCTTTCCCAGTGGAAGGGCCCATTTGTAAGGAGCTTACAGTATTTGTGGATGTTTCCTTCCCTAGGAAGAAAGGTGTTGAGCCATCTTTGAAATATGGACGTATATTTGTGACAAGAGGTGGTTGTGAGTCTGTTGTATTCAAACTATGAAAAGCAGATATTTACAAGTGTCTGCCCACCTAAATCACCTTAGACTATTTGTACTTGGGTCCCATCAAGTACATAAATTGCTCTTATCTAAGAGTTAGGAGAGGAAGTTTTAATTGTTTTTTCCCCCTGGTGTCCAAAGATATCTTAATATACAGTAAAAGATAAGAGGAAGGAATAAGGGAAGAAAAGTGCCATAGATTGGCTGTCACCTGAGTCCTTCCAAACTCCAAAATTCTGAACCAAACTAGAGCAGACATCTGACCATGACATAGAGCAATCTCAGACTGCAAGCCTCATGAAATATCCTGTTTTGAAGGGGTCAGCCTCATATGAGTCGTTGGAGCCTCATGTGCAACACTGTTTATCACACCCCAGAAACATCCCTGGATGCTTGAATTTCTGGGACATCTACTAGAGATTTTGGAGTGAATGATGGTTTGAATCTACTGTTATCTCAGACCTGTATTAAAAAGTTCTCCTGCTCTCTGAAACATAGGAGAGCATATTGGAGAAAAGCTGACTGAGATATCGAGTTGAGTCACCTACTCCAGCATATGGAGCCCAGGCTCTTCCTGTGATGCAAGGAAAATGCTGAAAACAGCCATTCATGGCTTCTGGAATGTGTGGGATGAGGATGCTCAGGGAGGAGACATGGAAGCTGCAGACAATAAACATGTAAAGATTGCACCAGGCCATGGAGATGTGGCAGGCACCATCTCAGACTTAGAAAAAGCAGCATTTGAGGGAAATTGTTCCCACCAAAAAGCTTCCCATGGAGTGGGCTACTATAGGTTTATAAACATTCCTCTGTCCCATCACTAACTATTCTGCTGAAAGCGACAGAGTTGGGGTGAAGGGAGGGGTCTACCTCTAGAAAAGCGTGATTTGCTAAAAGAATTCAGTGAGTTTTCAATGTGCTTCTTGGAAAACAGCAGAGTCAGGAAGAAAAAAAGAACTGAAATTGAAATATGGTCACAGAAGTCAAAGAGCAGTTCCCTGCTGATCAGAGGGTCCTTTGCGGGAGATCAATCAATGAAGACATTTATCGAACTTACAGTTATGAGCTGAGTCCCGAGCTAGTTACCCTGGAGTTTCTGTTTCAGGGAAAAATTACACGAATGGACCAGATCCTATGTCTGACTCCAGAGAGGATTTGGTCTTACTGAGGAAAGAGAGTATGAGGTCACTTGGGACCCAGGTGCCCCTGGGATATAGTGCAGCTGCTCTGAGTTCAGAAAAGCAGGAAATCCCCATGGGCTGGGTGCTCAGGAAAGCCTGTGAGAAGGAGATAAAGACCTGATTAGAGCCTTAGAGAAGTGAGGATTTACCTGAACAGGGTGTGAGTGAAGGCAGGTCTGCCCTGGGTTAATGTGAGATGCAACATGATAGATCTGGCTGTAGCAAAGGGCTTTCCTAGGGATAACCTCCAGGCATCAGAGGCAGACCCATGTGATAATGATTGAAGTTTTGGAGCAGCAATACTGGTGGCAGTGTTTAGGTAAGCAGCTGGACTGCAGTGTGAGAAGTGAGGTCAGGAAGAGCAGAGAAATCTCTTAGGAGTGTTCTACAATGGTCCTCCTATTAGAGGTACCTCTCTTAGGAGGTAATGGGGACCTCAATAGGCTAAAGGCAAAAGGAATGGAAAATAAGTAGTGGACTGCTGATACTGCAGCTAAGAAGAGACCCATCACAAAATGGACCACCCCACCCATACTATAAATTGTTCCATCTACAGATCAAGGACCATACTTGTATCACCTATTATTGAATCCTTTATATCTAGTATAGCGCATGCTTCATAGTAGGAACTCAATAACTATTTACTGCATTTGTTAATGAATATAAATTAGAGGTCAGTAATGTCACAAGAGCTATAATTCTTAGCCAGTGGGTATTGAATACTTACTATGTAGTGGACTCTATGCTGTGCTTTTGACCAAATTATCTCAATTTAATCTTCATAAAAACCATTATAGCTATAATGCAGTAAATAGTTATTGAGTTCCTTCTATGAAGCATGCGATATACTAGATGTAAAGGATTCAATAATAGGTGATACAAGTATGGTTCTTGATCTGTAGATGTAACAATTTATAGTTTGGGTGGGGGGTCCATTTCATTATCTCCATTTAATAGAGTTTTATCTCTAAACAGATAACGACTTGCCCAAGGCTACTAGGTTCCTAGAAGGCAGGGCTAGGATTCAAATACACATTTTTCAGGCATCAAACGCTTCTTCCTAATGATTACACTATAATGTTCCTTGTATCCAAAGTAGTCACAAAATCAAATAGCATTACTTTTCAGGACTATCAGCTCTTCTATATTACTTGAGTTATTGTTTTCTTCCATAGGTGTATATGGTTCGGGTGTTTCAACTAAAGTTGAAACTTGAACATGATTTCTGGAAACTGTATGTATATATTCAATGTATTATTTTATTCCCTAATAATTTGTTGATTTGTGATAGTTACTGGTCATTACTGAATGTAAAGCATCCTTTGTAGCAGGTAATATTGGTTGCTTCCCAATAGCAACTGCCAACTTTTCCTCAAAAAACCAAACCTCAAAATTTCAGCTTAGTATATTGCTCCTCAGGTAAAAGACCTTCCTAAACATCTTTGCAGCTAGATTCATACATCTAGGTAACTAGGTTCTGGATCATGACATATAAGCAAGGGTGGTTATATTTGACATCTGGGAATTGTCCCGAAAGAGAGAGGACAAACCCTTTATGCTTCTTACCTCCCTGCCTTCTGGAATGTGGATGTAATGGCTAAAGATCAATTCTAACCTGCCACCTTGGACCCTGAAGTCTGTAGCAAGGAGGGGTGAGCAGCTTGACAAGAAGAGCTTGTGTCCCCTGCTGGCTTTCCTATCAGTCCTAGATTGCCTGCTTCTTAAATCTTTTACATTTTTCATGTAAAAGATAAACCTCTGTATTGTTCAGCCAGCATAATGTTGACTTTCCTATGAAAGACAAGTGAACCCAGTCCTAATTGATATACCAATAAAATGGTACTTCGCTTTAGGTAGACCCCCAAATTGTTGATTTGTTCCCCTTAGAACAGTGAGAATCAGGGATAGTGTCTCAAATAATTGACTTGTGTGGATAATCTGACTGGAACCTGACCATGACTTTACAGACCCATGGATTTGGAAGAGAACTTTGAGTTCACTGAATTCTAGCTCCCACCCAGAGCAAAACTCCTTTCCTACAGGGCTTCTGAAATGTGATAATATGATGTCGTTTTGAAAAGGATTGCTAATTGTTCTCTGTGGCCTGTTTCTTCTTTCTCTTTGGACTTGACAGCAATTAAATGATCTAAAGGCAATAGAAGTTTTTTCGAGGATTTTTTATAGCCCCCTCCCATTTTTAGCCCCTGTGATCATATTCCTTTCCCCATACCCTCATAACCAAAGCCCTGTAGTTTTCCTTGCAGTGGGAAAGCCTACCCATCCTTAGTGTCATATGAATTTGCCCTCTCCTTTTTTATTCTGTCCATATACACATGTACATATGTTATATCTCACTTGTCAAGTTATTCTCCTGGAAAAGATCTCAGAATAATAGTGGCTGAATTAGTTTGTGCTAATGTAGTTTCAGATTTTGGATATTTGCACTAGGAAATTCTTCTCAAAGGCATAAATTTATAATACTAGAATGTCAGGCATGAGGGACAGATTGGGGGAGAGAGACATTTGGGTTGACTTTCACATCATTCTTAAAATGCACTTTTCCTGGCTACATTTTAAGCCCACAATTAGGGCTAAATCTAAAACATTAAATCAGACTTCTGAAAGAGCTATTGTTAGCCAAGTTGGATCATCGCCCGATTGCTGTGGTAGTGTTCTACATTGCGGAGATGGAACTACTCAAAGGCATCACTGCCATTCAAAGATCACTGGTGACTGGATGAGCCATAAGGGCCATTTGCCATGAAGCACATGTTTCTAGATACAGTGTTCCTTGAGTGTTCCATCATGCCAATCTCCAAGTCAGGAAATATCTGAATATGTGCCAAGATCAGCATCAACCATGAGTAAAAATTTGTAAACTCAGCAATCTGTCATTGACATCTTTTTCTCCTTCCTTTTTCAAGGCAGCTGAACATGGTTAAATGAGTAAGCCTTTCGATGTGACTGGTTCTTCCACTTAATATTTATGCTCTTAGGCAAATTAATTATTTAAATTTCAAGGCTTAAATCTCCTCAAATGTAGATTGCAGATAGTCATACCTATGTGAAGGATCCCTAAAAATGAAGGGAAGTGATGTGAGTAAATGGTCTGAGCCAAGTGCCTGTCATTGATGAATGATAAGCAGTTATTTCTATCTTTCCTTCCCTCCAGAGACTAAGATTTCTCCTCCTTTCCTTTCTCTTCCTCTCTCTCTCTTTTCTTCTATTCTACTTTGCTTTGTCATGGTCCAGTAGGGACTGGGAGTTCTCTACCATAGAATTTACAAACAATTCACTGGAAATTCCAATAGGTAAATGGAGTGACATCTTTCTTTGTGATACTGTAAAGGACTTTAAAAATAGGCTGGAGCTAAAGAGAGAGAGAGGAACAGAGGAAGAAAATTAAGGGATTAAGAGTGGGTAAGAAAAAAAGGATGGGGAGAAAAAAAGGAAAGGAGGGAGAGATGAGTTCTAGGTAGGATTGCTCAGTTTTTTCCCCTCCTTCCAGTTTCTATCTTAATGGACTGGGGGTATTTTAATGGACTTCTACTGTGAATAGGGTCTAGACAATCTCCTTCACTTCAAAACAGCTTCTTAATGAGTGATCTTTGGGCACTCCATTTTGCTCCTAAACAAGACTTGGAAACACCTTGTGGAAGGCTGCAAACCCTTATTTCTACCAACAGAAGGAGATTACTGGGAATAAGGCAGCAGGACGAGACTTACCTGTAGCCTACTGTCAAGTGAGAGGTCCGAAGTTCCATTTAAACAACAAATATTCATTGTCCACATAAGACCCACTAGCCATTGTGCTTGGCACTAGAGATACGACAATAAGCAAAAAAGATAAGACCCCTGAGACCACTATTGCTGAGGTAGAACAGCAATAGTTCTTAGCGCAATGTTTGAAGGAAGGCTGGGTAGGGCACAGCCAGTCTTTACATAAAAATAAAATTGGACTGGTATCCAGGCCCATTGTCGCCTCTTACCTCTACTTTCAACACCGTCTAGATTATTCTCACTGTGATCTTCCTCTGTAATGAAGAGGTATATGAATCAGAAAATTCTGTCTGTCCATTCTTTTGCAAGGTCATTTGGATCCTGAGGGAACACAAGATTCTTCTTGTGAAGGTTTAACAAACACAGTGACCTGCTAATATTCAGCCTCCTTTTACAAGGAATCTGCTTCCAGAGCCTTGAGCAAAAGGGAAATGCTGGTGGTGCATTAGGCTAGAGGTTCTGCTTAGGGGGAGTTTTGCTATAACATGACATATGCATTCTTGAAAATTACCACTGTAAAAACTGGAAGGCTTGTATATGGAATTAGAGATTCAACACTAAAAACTTCATCAGTGACACATTAGAAAGTGATAGAAACCTAATAAAAGCAGCACGGTTAAATACATGTTAAATGGTTAAGAAGTACAATCTACTACAATAAATATGACACTTAACCTTGTAAAAGACATGAACTTTGCTTATGGTAGTAGTTGTCAAAAGGATTGTCAGTTGTGGGTTATTGTGAAGTAGTGGAAGGAAAGTTACCTGAAACCAGATGGGAAATATTTGTCACAGTAGATATAGATGGATGAAGTTCATAACACACATGGTGAACTGAGGAAACTGGTAGATGTCTGCAGTGAGTGTGGGTTTTGTGAAACTCCTGTGCTCAGATCAGTGGGTACAGGCTTTGCAGTCACATATGTCTTGCAGATGAAATTATGCATAAGCAGAGGCAAATTCCACATTATGCTCAAATTGTTCCCTAATTAATCAATCATGTTGGAACAAATTCACATTTTCAAAGCAAGTGTCATATTAGAACAGACTGCATGCACTAGTTGTGCTGGGAACAAATAATGTTGGTAGTCCCTGTGTAATTATTAATAATGTCTCCATTTTCCTCCCAATATATCCTACTTCTAACTGAATTATATGGTCATTCCATGTATATGGAGGGGCCTGAGAACCAGCAGGTTGTTCGACTTAAAAGCACATACTTTAGGCGAAAGCAGCCCCCTCTATGATGGGCCTGTGATGAAAGGATCCTGCTTACAATTTCTCCTGCAGTGTTTATCATGAACAAGGGAATTCACTGTTATTGTCCATTTTCATTCCTTAATTCCCAGCCCCAAAGCCCCCTCCCTATTCCATGAACTCTTTTCTAATCCAACGAAAAGTTATTTGCTCCATCTTTCAAATTGTAGTCATTGTTCTATCATAGCAGTCATCATGTGTTACTGCTGAGAAATTTGGGACATATGTCTTTTGGTCCCACTGAACTGGGGGTTACTCAAGGTCAGCGATTATCCATTCCATAGTTGTTAAATACAATTGCCTCTTTCTAATCTCCTCTAAATTAGGGGCATTTTAAATTTTGTATGCATAAAAGTCACCTGGAGTGCTTGATATAAAATAAAAAACAGATTACGAGGGTCCCACAACAGGGATACTGATTCAGGAGATCTGGGAGGTTTAAGGAATCTGCATTTTTTAGTAAGCGTATTAGGCTATTTTGATGGAAGTGGTCCATGGCCCACATTTTGGGCAATACTGTACTAGATAACCTCATAGCCCCATTTCATAGGAGAGTGCCTGACAAGTAGTAAGTGCCAAATAATATTTTCTGAATAAATTAACCTCTGTAATTAAACTGTCACTCTTTTAAACTTTGCAGGTATTTGGGAACTCAATTTAAGGTAGGGTCTTTTGGTGGAGAAAGCACTGACCAGAATTATACTGCCTTTCAACCCTGTGTCCACTATTTACAGGCTGAGTAAACTTTAAACCATAAATTAAGGTTTGTGAACTTCCATTTCGTCATCCATAAAATGGTCAACATAATTAAAATAACTTAGAGTTACTGCCAGAATCAAATAAAACTATGCATTTATCCTATCTCTCAAAAGTGTATATTTAGGGCAAAACAAGTATAAGTCCTTATTGTTATCATTGTCACTGTTATTGTTAAAAGCAGCAAAACACTTTAAGGATTTAACCCTTAATCCACTACTAGGTCCTCGTCAGTTGACATAAGCAGACAGAAATGCCGATATAATGGGGTCCAGTCTGGCATTGGCAGGGAAGAGAGAGATGCAGGCAGAGCAGGTGCGAGGATGTGAGAATACAAGAACTCCTTCCCAGTCCTGCCTCTTGTTTGCTCTGCAAGTAAATGCCCCTCCCTTCCACAGACCCAAACATCTCACCATCCATTTGCTAATGGAACAAATGGCAGAGCACATTCATTCAGAGAAAGTGGGATCAAAAAAAAATCAAAGGCGACTTTCACAATTACACCAGAGGGAAAAAAAAATGTGCTTCAGATGAAAGAGAGAAAAAGTCAACTAAGTTAGGACAGACAAAGAATGGGTCTAACTAAAACCTCTGTGCTTCTAAGATTTCTTGTATGACTACGAATTACCTGGGGAGAAGAAGCAATGCAATAATTTTTATGTTAGGAAGTGAGGCAGGAGGAGGGAAGGAGAGTAATGAAGTATGGCACAGCGGAATTAATTTGGGCGGGCTGGAATGGCTAGGGCGGAAAACTAGTCTAGTGGAACAAGCACCGAATGAGGCATTGAGTTCCCTTGTCTTTAGACACTGTCACTTGCTGACCAAAGGAGTTTTGGTTGCCTTGTCCCTGAGCCTTAAATCCAAAGGGAACATAAAGCCTTCACATACACTCCTGTCGTTATTTCCCAGCCCACCAGAACACTGACCTGCTGAAATAGCTGCAGACACTATAGGCTGTTCTGCTGAGTGTCAGCTGCATATCAGGGGAGGAAAAGGCTCTTGTGTGTTCCACTTGGACATGGCTGCAACTGAGTTATCAGCCTTGGTCCCATTAGCACACTTAGGGGGATGACCATAGCCTGGCTGCACGGAGAACAGCTCCTTAACGTGTAAGAAGAATTGGAGGAACTGAGCATCTCTTTCCTGACATAAAGTTAATTTTTTTTTTCCTGAGGGACGGTGAAGGGGGGGAGCAAGTGATTGCTTTTAAAATGTGTGAAGACAGTTATCACGTGGGAAAGGATTATGATTTGTTCGGATGGAAGGGATCCCCAAGCGTAGATCAGCATTAAAGATATATGTAAAAGAAGGAAGATTTGGGAAGAAAGAAGGAGTGGGGGAAGGGAAAGAGAGGGAGGTGGGGAGGGGAGAGAAAGGAAGAGAAAAAGAAAAGAAGAAAAAACTCTAAAATTATAGTGGGACCTTGAACCCAAAGAGTTCAAGCAAACATCCTGGTAAAAATCACAGCAAAAGATGGGGTACTGCATAATGGTCCTTAAATCCCTTCTTAGCCCAGAGGTTCTGTGATTCCTCCTGCCCTGTGTGGTTCACAGGATGAGGACAATTTCAACAACAATTATTGGTACAAAATGCCATACGTTTTAAAGCACTATACATACATAATTGTCATTCCCATTCAAAACACAGATATCCACACATGAGCTAGCCCCAGTGGCCTATTTTCCAAGGCACAGACTTGTTTCAGAAGTCCTGACACCACTGGGCACACTGCTCTGTGTCATTCACACAATTACGAGAAATATATGGACCAAGGCTCTTATTTGTAACTACTCAGGAACTATTGGGAATGTACAAATTTCATGTGTCCTAGCGTGCTTAAAATTATCCCTTAACTTTCAGAATTGCTAGCAATTGTTAGTGAAAATACACAAAAAGATTCACAGAAACCAGAACCTGTGAAAGAGAAACACCTAAGATTTTACCTTTCTGAATATATAAGTGAATTCTGAATTGGTCTTTGTTCTTTACTGTATCTGAATTCATGTTCTAAATAACGAAACAGGGGAATTCCTTTTATATAGACACTCTTTTGTCATCTATATACCAAGACTTTCTCTATATCTGAGGGACAATCTATTTTTGATGGGTTTTGCTTATACAGACACATTTGATCACATTAAAATCTCTGGCTAGCAGGTCCATTTAGCAGTCAATCTAATTAATACAAATACTATTTTTGTTCTGTTTTTATTAATATCTTTAAATGATTAGCTAAGGTAAAATATTCCTAATAGAACAGGTTTTTAGAAACATGATAGTAATTATTTGCCACTGTGCTATCCCACTGAGCCCCTACTATGCGTAAGACCCAGTGCTAAACAACTTGCATATGTTCCCTCATTTTTTCCTCATTACTTTTAACCTCTAGGTGAGGCTTCAGAGGCCCTGAGATATTTGGGGGAGCCTCGGTTGTTGCCTGGCAGGGAACGGCGGGGGGTAGGGCTGAACTAATATGAGACCTAGTTGCGACTTTGTGTACAGCAGGTGTGACCTTGTTCATTGGGAGTTCTGAGCCTTTAATGGTGAGCACACTTGGGTATAAAGAAAATACGTTGGGCAAAGGGTTTGTTTTGGCAAACTATGTGTGTAGGTTAAGTTCATAAGTTCATACAATCAATCTCTGAACACTTCCTGGGAACTCTATATTGGGATCTATACCACTGACATTGAACCTCTGATCTTGGGGGTCTTAGCTCAGCAGTCATTCTCCAGCCACAACAGCACAGCCTCTGGGGGTGCCATAGCTCCATAAAGGTTTCACTTTAGAAGTTTTAGAAGCTAGCCTGGACCAGGATCACTCTCTGGACTTTCTCTCGTAGAGAAGCTCTGCTCTGAAAGACAGGTATTGCGTTGAGTGTGATATTGCATTTGGCATGTAAATCACTATTCTCAGTGCTTTTGGCACCTGTTAATCCCAGAGTCATTGTTATCCCTGAGAAATGGCTTCTTTCCACACAAGTGGCCTTTTTGGCATCTAAATCAGGAATCTCCTTACACTGTGTAATTTTCAAGATGTTATGGAAGCATGTTGTTGAACGAAAGATTTGCTTTAAGGAAAAGGAAAGCTGTTATAAGATCCCCATTGCTCTGCCATAATGAAGGGGAAGAGAAATCAAACTTGGTGTCCTCTCTTCTGATATTGTTCCACCACTAGAGTAATCATTTGGGTTTGGGGCCAGGTTGTTTGAGCACCCAAACATAGCAGGGCCTTTTATTTCCTGAAGATTCAGCAAAATATGCTCTGTCTTCAGCAACTATTCTTGGGTAGTCTACACAGATCTAGCTCCAAGAATCCCTATTCAGACCCTAGAGAAATCCTTTACCAGGGTTAATTACATGCTTTGCAATCAGACATAATTGCATTAAAATCTCCAGGTTACTTTCAGCAAGTTAGTCATTTGCCTCACACTGCTCATATTCCATGGTCTCTGTACATTCTTATCCATCTTATTGGAGAAGCCTATTCCTCCACACCTCAGCTGAGAGTGTTTTCTTTATATTTAACTGCATATCAAATGTGTGTGAATGTGTGTGAATGTGTGTGCATATGTGTGTAGAGAGAGGGAAGAAGGGAGGGAGAGAGAAATTCCATGCGTGTAGCTGTAGGTATAGCAGAAATAAATATGTTTGAACTTCAGGGTATCTTTAAGCTACACTTGTACCTTAGTTTGCCAGAGCTGCTATAACAAAATAGCACAGTATAATTGGCTCAGACAACAGAAATTTATTGTCTCACAGTTCTGGAGGCTAAAAGACTTAAATAATGGTATTAGCAGACCATACCCTCTCCAAAGTCTGTAGCACTCTGGTGGTAGCTCAATCTCTGCCTCTATCACATGGAAAACTGTCTCCTTTCTTCTCCTCTGGCTTCTGTTCCTTATGTTCAGTCATCTGTATCTCTGTTTAGTTTTCCTCTTATGAGAACTCAAGTCATACTGGATTGGGGCCCACTCTGATTTAATTTGACCTCTTCTTAATAGGTCAATTATCGAAAAATATTGACACTATTGACAAATGTTCATGTACATCGGTCTGGGGGTTAGGACTTGAACACGTCTTGTGGGGACACGATTCAGTCTCCAAAAAACTCAAAACATTCTGATCGTACAGTGTTGTTCTAGTTTGCTAGCTGCTGGAATGGAACACACCAGAGATGGATTGGCTTTTAATAAAAGGGGATTTATTTTGTTAGTTCTTCAGAGGAAAGGCAGCTAACTTTCAACTGAGGTTCTTTCTTATGTGGGAAGGTACAGGGCAAACTCTGCTGGCCTTCTCCCTAGGCCTCTGGGTTCTAACAACTTTCCCCAGGGTGATTCCTTTCTGCATCTCCAAAGGCCTAGGCTGAGCTGTGAGTGCTGAGATGAGGAATGCTGAGCTGCTTGGGCTGTGCTACATTGAGCTCTCTCATTTAAGCACCAGCCAATTAAGTCAAACGTCATTCATTGCAGCAGACACACCTCCTAGCCGACTGCAGATGTAATTAGCAACAGATGAGGTTCATGTACCATTGGCTCATGTCTGCAGTAACAAAACTAGGTGCCTTCACCTGGCCAAGTTGACAACTGAATCTAACAACCACAAGTGTTTTCCCAAGCATGCACTTGATCTGCTGCAAATTCCATGAAATTGAATAAAAGTCTTTTTAAAATAATTAACTATTACAAAATATCACCTTTGTACACGTGACAACATTGATTTTAATGGATTTTAAATGAAAATTTTCAATACTTAATTTTTTATCAGTTTTATTGAAACAGAATTCTAGCCATGCAAAAAGGAAAGATTTAGCACAACATTTAAAACATTATCTGAAACAAAATAAACAAAGAAAATTGTAGAAAGTACACGCCCTAAAACCTTTATATCTCTTCTCAATAGGATTACCAAATTTTTTGATAACAGGAAATATAGTAGGTATTTGGATGACTTCACTAAAGTGATTGATATACTTTATTTTCCCCCAAATAATCCACACTCACATAACTATGACTATCAATTAAAACTGGGTTTTAGCTATTCCATTCATAGATATTTTCCCTAGAGGTTTTCCCAAGAGGTAAGGAAATATATATCTAGACAAAGGCTTTTACATGAATGTTCATAACAATTTTATTAAAGATAACACAAAACTGGAAACAATCCCAATACTAATCAATAGGTGAATGGATAGTCAAATTGTGGTATATTCATACAATGGAATACTTCTCAAGAATCAAAAAGGAATAAATTATTGGTACATACAAAAACATGGTTACATCTCAAAATACTTACACCAAGTGAAAGAAACTAGATAAAAAAATACATGCTATATGATTTCATTTACATCAAACTTTAAAAAATAGCAACTAATCTATATGGGGAGGGCAGGAGGGAAGGATCACAAAGGGGCAAAGGAAATGTCTAGGCATGATGGATATGCTGACTACCTACATCATTGTCTTGTTTCAAGACCAAGATCTTGAAATATATATATATATATATATATATATATATATGTCAATATTGATCAAATTGTGCACTTTAATTATGTGTGATTTATACTGTATATTAATTACACCTTAAGAAAGTGTGGTTTAAATATTTTTAAAATGGGTTTCTACCATTGTAAATAAATAGCAGTAACATGGGCTCAAGTCCATTAACAAGATGCTATCCATGTAAATAACAATTTTTAGTTTTTAGTCAAAATATTCAATGCTTGTTGGAGAAAAAGAACAAGAGAATTCTCATATACTCTTAGTATTAAAAGTTCTAAATTTCCTGATAGGCATTTTTTGCAATATCTATCAAAAACCTTACAAATGTTCATAACCTCTGATCTGCTATATAGCCGCTAGGATTTTATCCTCCAGACTTAACAGAGTCATAAACATGTATATATTAACAAAAATATCCAACATATTATTTAAAATAATGAAAAAGAGAAAACCACACAAAGTTCAATAGTAACGAATTAAAGGATGGGCCATGTAAACTCTCTCTTGCATTTGTCTCTTTGTTTTTCTCCATACACAGACACATACACACACACACAAACAAACAGGGATTTCTGGAAAGAAAAAGCAGAAATTGAATTATTACATGCAGGATATTGAGCAGCTTGCTCACCTAGAACATATCTCCTACATATTTCTGCATCAATAACAGAAGAAATAACTTGTATTTTCTTTATTGTATGGATTACTATAAATAATTTAACTTGTCACCAATTGACGAGCACTTCAATTGTTCCTAAGTTTTTGAAAACTTCTGTAATGCAGCAATAAACATCCAGATGCATATATATTTCCTCGCCTGAGAGAATGTATCCATTGTAGAATACATTTTGAGAAGGGGAATTTCTGAGACAAAGTAGAAATTCACTTAAATAATTGATAGATATTTGTTCTCCAAAATTTTGCTCCAATATACATTTACCCCAACAGCCTGTTTTTACACATCCTGTTCAATATCGAATATTACCAAATCTGTTAATGTCTGCCAATCTGATAGGTTAAAATGTATTTAGCCAATTGTTCTAATGTCCATTCCCTTAACAACATACATATGCTGTTTTCATTTGCTCAGCACGCTTTTTTCTAGGGAACCACCCATTATCCACTCCAATGTAAACCCAGTGCTGTTAGAGAATATTTTGTCCTTACTTCTTTAGTCCATAGAAATAGGCATACTGATTAGCTCGGAAAGGTCACATGACCCAAATAAAGCCAATCACTCATTCCTCAGAATTTTCCAACTTGTAGTTTGAGGGGTCCTTTCTTTATCTTGTCATCATCGGCAAGATAGAGTAAGAAATTTGACCTTTGTTTAACTTTTTGTTGACCATGTGGATCAATTATGGTTGTACTAAGACAAAATAAATCCAAGTCACAGAAATAATCAGAGACAAGTAGACCCCAGAAATAGAGAGAAAACTCTGTTGATGTTCTTTGAACTTCTGAGTCCAATCACACCTGCAGTCAAGCCCTACTCCATCTTTTCAGTTCCTTGAGCTAATATATATTTTCTTTCTGTTTGAATCAACCTAAGTTGGATTTCTACCCATTGCCTAATTTCCTATGCCTTTTTCTCATTTTATTAAATGCTAGTTTTTCTTGTTTTTTAATTGATAAAATAACTTCAAGGAAATTAGTCTCTTCTTTCCAATTCTCTAATTAAAAGGGGGAGAGGGGATGAGATCCAGAAAATTTATGGTTTCCTTGGAACCACTCAGCCAATTATTTTATTTTTTTCTAAGTGTCTACTCTCAACATATGGCAGGTTAAATCAGTTTAAAGAAAGAAAGTCAAAAGAAAAAGAGTCGATCTGAAGACCTCACTAGATGGTAACACTGGGCGTAAATGTATGTGTACAGATTTCAAGAAATTTAGCTTTTCTCTAAAGCTGAATTTCTAGCCAAATTAGTCCAGGCAGAAAACCTGGTTTATGTGTATGAGCAACCTTGGAGTATCCTACCTCTACTTCTAACCAGGTCAAACCTGGGACCAGTTGGTGGTAGTGCCAGCCAAAAAGAGCATATGCAAAATGGATTAGGTGGTTAGTCAGCTCCTAAGACATTCAGGTCCCTCCCAGGTTGGATCGACAGCCAGAGGAGATAGCCAAGCATTCCTGAGACAAGAAGTGGGCAGCCAGCTCCCACTAGTAGGCCGGCAGCTCTGTTCTCTACCAGCTGTGGCCTCCATGTGGCCATCTGTGTCAGTGCCAGGCTGGAGGAGGCTGCAAAATGGGCCCTGGCTAAATGAGATTCAAAGGACACATTCTTGCAGAGTGACCTTAGGTTGTCCTTTCACACCAAGTTTCTCTTACATGACACTAGCAGACATGGCATGCATGCACGTGCGCACCCACACACACATGCACTCACAGGCTTATATTCACACGTGCATGCACTCTGTGTTTCAGGCTTACAGTGGCTCCAAGTGTACACAGCTGCATGTACCCCAGAGAGAGAGAGGATGATTCTATGACCAGGTGTCATTGGAAGGAGGCATTATTCTGGCTGCTTAGGCAGCAGGGAACTGAGTAGAGAAGCTTTTTTCATAACTACCACCATGACATTCTGGGTAAATAACAGGGCCTACTGCTTACAGGGCAGCCAATTCTTTTCTCCTTCTGGCCTGGGAGGGTTGAAATTTGAGCCAGTTTGACCCCAACTGAAAGCAGCCAGACAACGGGACGAGCATTTCTGCTTTTGGAGAAGATTTCAAGAAACTCTGCAGCTGGTATCATTAGCATCCTGGGGTAAAAGCTGGCATCATATTGCACAATTTCTCCCAGGGTCCATCTTTAGTGACAGCATGGCAGGGGGGGAATGTAGTTGTCAAGATGCTCGGTTGAAAAAAAAGGAACACCCTGCAAGAACAATTCACATGAGGCAACGTTTGGGAGATATGAGAAAATGAATATGGACCTTAATTTCTTAGCTGAAACTAGTCCCAATCCAAGCTACTAGCTGGGAAAAAATATCTCTCCTCCATTGTCCTACTTCTTCTAGCATTATTCTCCCCCATGAAGTGTCCAGTGTCTTCTGCCTACTTGCTAGGCAGACCAAGCACCTCAATCCTTGCCCATCCTTGGCTGTGTCCTAAATCAGTAGTTCCTAAACTTTAACATCAAATGAACTAATGCAATTTCATAAAAGTACAATAGGGTAGAGGATGGCTGATCTTGAGTTGCTAGTTTTTAAAAATTACCATCTCATTGTCATCATTTCACATAAGGAAGGTCACATACACACCAAAATGTAGGGATGCATCCCATCGCAATAAAGACCATCATTTAAACTACATTTGTTTAATTTTATGAGGTCCTCATTTTGTGGTCCATATTTTTCTTAGTTTTCCTTAGACCAATGGAAACTCCGCCATGAACCGGGGCAGGCAGGTCCTGTTTAGGGCCACAGTGTGACTGCTTCCATCAGCCAAACCTCAACTCTCCTGGTTCAGATGAAAGATGAAGTGATGTGCTACCTCACCGTGAGGCTTAATAATTTATAATGACATCCCATATAAGGATTTGGTAGTCAGGAAAAAAAAATACTGGGCCTTATTCTAAATAAGTAAATATTCAAGGTGGGATCTCAGATAACGTGCAGGCCAATATAAACTAACATTTTGACAGTTTTATATACAGGGTGCTCTACACAAACTACCTTACCCTGTTCTTGAATACCAGAATGCTAGTTAAGTGTTAGCTCCTCACCTAGACATAGCATTTTTCCACTCAAATCCATGTGATGAATGCCACAGACACAAGCATGCTTCTCCCATGAGCTAACCCACAGACTAGCTCTAAACACTTCCCTGTTATGGTGAAAAAAACTTTCGATTCTGGCTAGAAAAGAGCAAATCTAAAAGAGAGAAGCTATCCAAAAGTGGTCAATTAAAATATAAATTCTTACCTTAGGACAGTGAAAGACACACTTACAATTCCAAGGATGCTAGGAGCAAGTTCCAGTTTCACCTCTTTCTAACCATAACGTACGCATATCCGGGTGGATAACTGGATCTCAACAGTTCTCCCATTGGCCCCTTCCGTACTAACTGGGCTGTGTCTTGGACACAAATGATTGATTCAATTAGAATGTCTCTCCTGGAATTTAAAGCCAGCACAGATGCACACATATGAAAGGTAATAGGAAAATCTTCTTGTGAGAGTGCCCTAATTTGAAGCTCCTGGTGCTGCCCCAGTTCCCAACTTCCCCAAAGATCAGTGATTATATTTTTCTTCAGTGCTGAGAGCTTAGCCCAAAATTCATCTCTCAAGACTTCATTTGTTAATTCATTTGTCCGTTCATTCCTTTCTTTCAGTTTTTCTCAGGTTAGCTACAGTTAACTTCTTTGATTTGAACTAAAGACTCTTCACTGACACATTAGCTGTGTGACTTCAAAAAGTTACTTACCTGACCTTGAGTAATTGTGAAAGTTTTGGGCCCTCAACTTACTATAAAATGAACATCATATTAATATATTTTCACAGGGTCATGAAGACCAAATGATATAAATTATGGGAAACCACTTAGAAATGTTAAAGTGCAATGCAGATAATAGTTACTCCTTATACATGTCATGGAGAAGCAGCCAGTTTTCTTTTTTTAACACATTTATGATATTGTTTCTAAAGTTTCAAATAAGTATCAAATATGAAGCAGCCCCTGAGTCATAGGGCTCTGCAGCTCAGATTTCTGTATCTCCACTTATAGGAAACTATGAATAATGTTGATGATAATAATACTGTCTATCATTTATTTAGAATGTACATTACAAGAAATGCATATATTATGTCTAATCTCACATTTCACTCATGATGTGATAGACTATTTGGCACAATCCGTTACCTTTGTTTTTCATATTAGTAACCCTAGAAATATCTTAGCTGGACTCTGAGTTCAGGAGAAGTGCTCATTTAGGCAGAGGGAATATAGAATAGAACACTTCTATTAATACTGTACAGTACTAGATGCAACACCAAGCTTGAAGGAAGAACTATGTTTGAGTCTTTGATTTGTCACTAATTAATTATGTGTCCTTGGTCAAGATTCTTAATCTTCTCTGGGCATTGACGTTATTTCTGAAAAAGAAACAATATTAGCCCAATGCCTAGTCACAGAGTTTTCCTAAGACTTAAATAAGGTAATATATGTGACAACATTTTGTAGACTTACTGTGTTTTTGATAAATCCAATCTTAATATCATTAATTATAAAGATTATTTATTATTTAATTAATAGGTAACTAGTACATATTTAGGCTGGAGAACATGGGAAATGTGGGAGGACTCATTTTGAAAAGAGATAAGATGTTTAGTTTGGAACATGCTCCGGGTCAGATGGGGGTGGCATGGGGTGAGAAGCATGGAGTAGACACCAAAGAAAAAGTGTGGCGTCAGATGAAACTCTGACGAAGCAGAAAAGTCCATCACTTTCCAAACTGCAGTCACAAAAAAGAATCAACAACTGTGGCAAGCAACTACGAAGAGCACTGAGCCCAAATTTGGCCATTGGTCAATAACCATACTTTTCAAATAGGAGAAAAAAAAGAGGAGTGGGGACTGTCATAGAAGAAATCAATCATGAACAATATAAAAACAAAATTAAAGTAGAAGGATGCTCTGGAAGTAAAAGAAAAGAAGTTTTCCAGGAAGAGCCATGGTTAAAAGTGACCCAGATAAGATGTCAAGGGGAATGAGAATGGAAAGCAGGGCTCTCTGATGTAGCAATGGAAGTTGATGGCCTTCTAGAGGGTATGTGCATTGCAGTTGTGGGAATGGAAAGCAGATTGTAGGAGACAGTACTTTGTGAAGAGAGGCAAAGTTTCCTGTGCCCCCCAAATTTGACCATAAGACACATTCAGAGAAGGTTCATACATGGATTAAATACTAGGAGATTGTTTTTTTAATTTATTTATTACTTAACTCTTAACTTTATGTACTTGTATTTCTGACCTAGGACAATTAAAGGCAAAAATTAAAGCTAATAAATCTTGATGTGCTTATGAAACCGTGCAGGCAGATTTTCAAATACCTGAAGATTTCATGCAATGGTTTAGACAATAGTTTGTGCAATCTACCTGTTGTATTTTATTATAAAATAGGGTTTAGTGATTACTGAGGCGGTATGGCACAATGCAGAGGTTGTGGATGTCAAGTTGCCTTTTAAAAATATCTAGTGGGCATTTTTATGGAGGAACAAGCTGGTTAGTATACAAGACATTAAATATAAGAATCATCTTTAGTAATCAACTGAAAAACAAAGGCATAGTATTCAGAACAATATTTAGGAGTTACGTGTTTCAAATTAGGTTACAATACAATCAATCACCCTAAGTATAATTGTGAGGTAGGAAATGACACTGTATCTCTGGGCGCCCTTTCAGATGCCCTATATCTGCCTTTTTAAAATCTGCCCTCAGGAAGGATAAGCTTGGAGCCATCCATAGAGGATAAGGTTGCAGTTTACTCCTTTCTCAGTAGTCTCAGTATTTCAAAACCTTAATTCTAATGAATTAATGAAAAATAATTTCAATTAGTAGAGATGGTTGGAAAGATTTTGGGCAAAGGATTAGAGTTTGCATGAATTTGTGAAATCCATCCAAAGAGGGCTGTCTCCTTTTGCTTCTCCAAGTAGACCCTGTCTTACATACCCAGATCAGCAACGGACATTGTCTTCTTTTCTGATTAAGGACTGTATAATTTGACATGGAGAACATAAATTTTAGATTTGCATTTGTGTCAGAATGTCAAACTATAAAAATTCTATAAGAAGAGAAAATCCAGTCACATGGGGAAATGTGGCTGAGTGATGAGTTCTGGGTTCTGGTCATTTCCTTTTTAGTTTCTCATATAATAGCGGGGGGAATATTGTGGCACGGAGCAAGAGAGCCCCAAGTTAAGAGTTTGGTGCATCTTAGCAATGATTCCTTTAATTTTCTGTATAATGATCAGCAAATCGTTTAACCTCTCTGCATCCCTTTCCCTCATCTGCAAAATGGGGCAAAGCGGGTCTTTAGAAATCTATTTTACAGAGCAGCGGTGAGACTCAGAGGAGCCAACTTGTGCGAAAGTGCTTTGGAAACACACAAAGCGGTCTGCAAGACTACAGCCTTATTAATATTGCACAGCCATTGATAATGCGCCCTCCTTCAGGAAGCTTTTTAGAAATATCATTTCATTATACCTCCTCACCCTTTGAGTTACAGATGAGTTAGAGGTGAGGGGAAAATGAGACTCAGCAGGAAACAGAGAAGTGATTTGCCAAGGTCCCAGGGACTTGCTGTGAGCCCTGGAAAAAGAGATGGGACCTTTGTGGCCGCAGCAGAAGATTCTATCGAACGCCTTCCCTAGTCGATTGTCACAACAACATGCAAACCGCATGGCACATTTCACGAGCAGTTCTGAAGCACACTCAGAGTTGAGGATTGGTGTTTGATTTTCCTTTTGTTTCATCACTCGGGCACATTTTTTTCCTCCGGATCTCTGGCTTCCCTTAGAGAAGTATTTTTAAGCACATTCTATATTACGCATATGTGCTGCTTACAGCCCAGACATAGGTCCATTTTATTTGGTTAAAGTCCGCAAATTCAGCCAGCAGTGTGCAGTTCCCAGTCAGAGGAGCCGAGTGCCAGCGTTTCCCCTGCATTTATAGACTGTTCAGAGGGCTGAGAGCTGAAGAGCTTCAAGATCTGTTCCCTCCCACGCTTTATAATTTAAGAACCCCAGGCTATCAGCGTGGGGGTGACAAATGGCAGTGGCTTTACTGAAGTTGGTATTCTGAGGTCAGTATGTGGTTGGAGCCAGAAGCCCAGGGATGAAGTATAGCATTAAAAATAATAAAGATTAAAAATATGTACCCTCCCAAGTCAGCAGAGCAGAGCTAACAACCCCATATAAAGAAGCTTCGTGTGGGATGACTCTGTGCTGGGAGGCAGGAGCAGTGCATGCAGTTACTATAAATCTTCATCCTGCACTTGACTGCAGAGAAAGGGCCGGAAGGGAGCACAAAGCAAAGAGCTGAGGGCATGCTTGAGATGGGAGGAGAGAGAGAGAGAGAGAGAGAGAGAGAGTGTGTGTGTGTGTGTGTGTGTGTGTGTGCGCACGCACATGTGTGTGCATGCATGAGAGAGACAGACAGACTATGGGAGGGAAGGCAAGGTTGCTGCAGACTGAATGGATGGGGAATGGAAGTGTTCTTCTCTCTTATATAACCTAAAATGGCAGCTCTACCTTCCTGAATCCAATCTGTACATTTATCTTTTAAAATTGCATTTTGCCATGGATAAGACTTCCACACATGGTGTGTATTTTTTCTTCATGTTTACAATCCCTAGCAAACCTCAGTCTCACTCTCTCTTTCCTTCTCCCTTCTTGTCTCACTCTGTCCCTCACTCTCTTTCTCTCTCCCACTTCCCTCTCCTCCCTCTTCTTCTCCATCTCTCCTGTTCCCTTCCACACTTTTTGTTCATGGATCATATCCAGCAGCCTCCTTTCTCATCTATTCCTGCCATAAACAGTAATTTTTCAGATGACAACTTGCTTTCTTACAGGTAGAAATCGATCATTTATTTCACAAACATTTATTAAACACCTGTTATGTCTGTGTGTTAGGTGCTGTGTGTATGTGCGTGTTGGGGTTGGGTGGGTACCACGGGGTAAACTTGGTGCTCTAGGCTTGTAAACTTGGTGCTTTAGGAGTCCATAATCCAATGGGGTTGGGTAGGACTTGGGGGTAAGGAGTTAGGGCAGGAAGTATATATTAATAAGCACAATACAGTTTGAATAGAATAAATGTCTCAAAAATGTCTAAAATAAGCATCTATAGGAGAGGGGGATATTATATGGAGTTAGGAGATGCAGGAAAGTCAGCAAGGAATCAAGTAGCTTTATCTCCATACATAGGACATTTTTTTTCCCACAAGGACTAACAGTCTCTAAGCTCAGGGCTTGAAATTCTACAGACTCTCATCAGTGTGTGCCATAACAATGTGTTGTGATGAATGCTTGCTGAATCCATTCATTCATTCATTCATTCATTGCAGAGTCAAGTAACCTAATAAAAGAACAAATTTTACTTTTCCTATTGTCAGTGAGACAAAGGTGAGAGTGTTACCTTCATCATAATGAATTCAGTGGGGGCGGGGAAGCCCCCTGCCTTAAAGGAGATGTTCACATAGCTAGTCTTCTGCATATTTACTACTTTGGGACTTGCCTTTGATGAGCAAAAGATACATCTTCTTTACTCCGTGTCTGCCTGCAAAGGGAGGGAGCCAGGAATGGCCACATAACCTAGGGGCAAGGAAGGCAGGGAGAGCAGGACTCCCTTTGGAAAGCCTGGTGCTGGAATCCAGCCCTCCACAGCCCAGCTGCGGAACCTTAAACAAGTTGTTTGGCATCTCTCCTTCTCCATTTCCTCATCTGTAAAGTGGGGATAATAAAAAGACCTTTCAGGGTACACTGGTGGTCTAGGCTCGCCATCCACATGGGAGACCCGGGTTTGATTTCCGGACCATGCACACTCCCTCCCCCGCCCTCCCCAAAAAAGGTCCTTTCGGGTGGGTTTTTGTGAGGATTACGTAAAATGATGAACTACATATGTTAGAAGAAGACAACACAGTCAGTGCTCAGTATTGTTACTAAATGAACATAAGGATGCCTTCTAATCCTATTTTTAAAATTCCATGATTAATGTATTATTTTAAATTTATCTGCTCGTGGAGCTAACCATTTGTCTCAGAATTTAAGCTTCCCAAAGGCAGAGAGGGGGTATACAGTGTTCTTTAGCAGGCAGGGCACTGCTACCTGTTACTGTTTTTTTTTACAAATGCTTTTTGACGAGGATTATTAAGGCATTATGAAACATCCAAGCTGAAAGTGGCATTAGAGCTCACCAATCACAGCTTTTCTTTTTACAGAGGCAGATGTGAAGGGCAGAGAAGTTTCATGTTTTGTCTTGTCCAACTTTGAATCCTTCATAATGGCTGGCACAGGGCTGGGGACTTGAATAGTGGCCAGTACAAGACAGTTGGAAGAATGAACACCTGGATGCACGGATGAATGGACGGATGGATACTCTAATTTTTATTTATTATGATTCAAAAATATGCAAAAACGTTTGTCTATGCCTTCATTTGGCACATGACTTCCAAGGAGGAAATCCGGGCAATATTTTAATGCAAATCATCATAGAGATGGGATATGAGAGGTCCAGAGAGTTATTTACAGAACAGTAGAGCCTTCAGAGAGGGACGAGGAAAGAGAGACACTTGAGGAGCTGGGGAAGGAATGCGAGAGGGACGGAGAACACTGAACGCAGTCTCCTCCATTCAAATGTTGCAGGACAGCCTGCAGCACACATTCTATACGTTATTTCAGCTGATCCTCCCCGTCATCTCTCAGGAAATATTGTGTGGTTTTTTAAAGAAACAAATAAAATAATAGAGGCAAAGCAAAAGCTCACAGAGGTTGACCAATTTGTTCGAGAGCACTACTTCTCCAGCCAGGATTCAAACCCAAGACCATGTATGTTTCCAAGGGCAACACCGGCTCGTTCAGCTACCCACCTCTGCCTCCTGCCAGTGCAGCTTTGTGTCTAGGCACGTTCCAAGGCAAAGCCAGGCACACCCTCGCAGGCCACAGTGCCACCCAGTGAGAGAAACGGAATGGCTCTCCTGGGAAGAGGGGCAGGTGGTGTACTGGGGTGGAGGCAGGGGTGCTGCAGGGTGGCAAGTTTGGAGCTGGAGGACGGCCGCACGGGTGGGATTTGAAAGGGTGAAAGCTCTGAAGCCGGCTACAAAACTCCCTCCGGCTTTTCTTCTAAGAAGAAAGATCGTCGCTGTCTGCCAAGGAGCGAGCCTCGTCCAGCTCAGTCCCAAACGCCCCCGCAGGCCGTTCGTTCATATCCTCTGAGTGCCCTGCCCTTGGCCAGCCAGCCCGGAACGGGCAGGCACCGCGTGTAGGAGCGCGCCGAGGGCTGGCAGAGGGCAGCAGCCCAGACCCACCCTCCTCGGAAAGAGGACAAAGGAGCAGCCGCCCCTTCCCTCCACCCGGATCTGCCAGCCCTGCCTCCCTGCGCTCGGGGGCTGAGCGGCTGCGGGAAGGAAATGCAAGCCCCGCGCCAGATTATGCGGCTCAGTACCTGGCAATTTGCACAGGGGGGAGTTCAGATATTTCAGACACCTGAGGCGCTTGTAATATCTGAGCAGAGGGTAAAAAATATACATGCCTTCATCTCCTCCTCCCACACCGCCCTCAGAATCTAGTGCAAGGCAGGGTGAACTTTCCATCAAGGTGACATTGGTTTAAAATAGAAAAACGGTGCTAATTTTTTTTTCTCTTTTTTTTTTAAGGCTGGACAGAGAACTGCGGCGCAACTCAAAGACAAATCAAATCCCCAATCAAGCCGGCCCTTTCCGGAGGGAGGGCAATGGCAAATCTTCCAGGTCAGCGCTTCTCAAACTTTGATGTGCACACAAATCACCTGAGGATCTCGTTAAATCGATGGCTCGCCTCCGGTGGAACCTAGGTGGGGCCTGAGACTCTGTATTGCTCACCACCTTCCAAGGGATCCCCCGTTGCTTGTCCCTGAAACATATTTTGAGTCGCAAGGAGGCTACCTTCCTGCAGGGCAATTTCCCTCCCCGAAGCCGAGGGGCAGCTGTCCCTGGAGCCCCAGCTGTTCTTTCTGGCAAGGCCAGTGAGGACAGTGCTCTGTGGTCAAGGTGGGAAGCTGCCTGGCCATAGTTCCAACCCCACCCCACCCCCTCCTGCCCAGTGAGCAAATGCAGACCCGGGAGCTGGTCAGTGGCAGAAGGAACCCATATATTCCTTCCAGAAAGAGGCCCCTCCACAGGCAGCGCTCGTCTGGGCTTCCCTGGGCCTCCAGAGAAAGGGTTCCCATTTGCCAAACACTCTGCCATCTCTCACCTCCTCCACCACCTCCCAGACTGGCTGCAGCAGGGGCTGTTCCTACTCAGTGAACACTCGGCAGGGATTGTCAGAGGGAATTTGACCTCTGCAGAAGACAGCTCCTTGGACACAGCTCATTTCCTAAGCAAACCATTCAGAATGAACAGTACTGCCTCATCCAAAGGAATCTCATTCTGCACAGAGCTTAATTAGGGCTCCTGGGTGGTGGAGCCCGGCTGGGTCCTGAGAGGCGGAGGTAACCTCACCAGTCTGTCACCATACATGGATGAAGACACCAGTCTTTCACCCACCTGGACATAGGCTTTCTCATTATTTTTCTAATAATTTTCAGGGAGATTCTATCACAAGCCTGCTTGGGAACAGCTGCCATCGTGAGTGACTGTATACACTCTCCAGAAAATCCCACGGGCACTAAATTTCATCACTTAAAGGAAATGTTCTGCTGCATTTTATTTCTTCTGTGAAATATTTCTGTTCCGGGATCCTGAAAGGGAAGATAGAAAATCTTAGTTCCCAGCTAAATACCACGTCCTCAAAAGCATGAAAATCAGAAAGTTCAGAGTCTCCTGACTTCCGAGGGCCATTCCTTCTGGGATGCTGCCTGGTCCAGAGCCCAGCAGGATTGGATGCAGGGTTCTAGAACCAAGGTCTGAGGTTCTAATCTGTGAACAAGATGAGACAACCTCCACAGCCAGGCGAATGCGGCCAGTGATCAGCGGATTCTCTCCCTTCGCAATGACCTGCTGTTTTGTTGCTTGTCCAGAGCTGTTATATGCACCATCACCTTAATCCTTCACAAAATTTACAGCAATAGACACTGCGCTTACTTCTATTTTCTGTATGAAATCCATGAATAGAAACAGTCTCAACGACTTGCCCAAGAGCATATTATTAGTAAGTAATCGAGTTGGCACATGAATCAAGCTATCCTATGTTTCAATCCCATTCACTTTTTGCTGTGCTACACATCCAATCTCAATTGGGTATCATGGAATACTCTCCAATGCGTTGTCTTGTATGATTCTCATAACAACACTATCATTTTCATGCCCATCCTATGGATTAAGGGTCTCACACTGTTGGCAAGTAGCAAAGAGGTCTTTGATTTCAGGTTTCTTGAATTCACATCTTGTACTTGCTTAGAAGTAGTTTCCAATAAGGAGAGAACCTCTACTGACACTTAAATGTCACAATCATGAGTTTATTTTTTATGATGCCAATATCTCCTGGTCTAAGTGTTCACTTAAAATGCAAAATGTTCTTAGAAAGGGTAAACTACCAAGTCACTAGCACTGTGCAGTGAATTCATTCATTAGATCTGGTTGTAGAAATGATGTATTGTGAGGTTGGGGTCCACATTGAGCTAAAAGAAGCAAATCAAGAGCTCAGGGAGCTTGAGCAACATGCCCTTCCAACTCTTTGGTGCTGATGAGTCTTATTCTCCCAGAGAGTGCCATAGTGTAATATCTCATGCACACTAGGATTCAACAAATGTTCACAACTATAAATTGTGTTAACTCAGATCAGAAATTAAGTATCCCCTAATGTATGTGAAAGTACTTCAAAATCTTTGTGTTAAGTGTGGATCTTTAAAAGTTATATTGATATGCCTGATTCCAATTTTAGCTGTCTAGACCAAAGAGAAGGTATTATCGTCTACTTCTAGATAGGGGAATTAATGTACACAATTAGTTAATATGTGATTAAAATATAATTTAGCTACTATATAATGACAGAAAGAGTCATAGAAATTTATTCCTCTGAATAAGAGGTATAAGCATGTCTACTACTCATTATCACCTATGAACAGAATCCCCTTATTGTTAGAAGTAGCAATGTACTCAGCCTGTAATTGCAGATTGGAATTGCCAATGACGTGCAAAGAAAAGTCACTAGTTAGGTAAGCATTTCACCCTCCCACTTCTTCTTGCTGCATCAACATAGATGAGATGGATGGAACTTCAGAGACATTTTGACACCATGAAGGAAAGCCCACAAGACTTATCACAGATACTCTGACCTCAATGTCTCTGAGTCCCCGGACCAAGGCCAGTCATTACCCATCTGAGGACTTCTCAGTCTGCAAAAATAAACAAAGAAACATATAAATAAATATATGCACCTTTAAGCTGCTATGGTCATGTCTCTGTAACTAACAGCTAAACCAGTTCCTCATGGGTCCTTGTTTCTGTATCTTGCATTGTTCCAGAAGTGGGCCCAGGATATTACTTAACAAAACAAAGCAGCAAACACTGCCCCTAAGGAGATCAGAGCATGGTGAGACACAGCATTCTTTTGACACAGGCATTCCACCTTTCTTGGTTCCCTGGGGACATTGCATGATTGCTGTCAGCTTCCCTAAGAATTCCTGTGTTGAGTGCTGCAGAGGCCTTAAAAATTATATTCCAGGCTTCCGATATGCATACAGTGTTAACCCATTTCTTGGTCCCCTGGGGACACAAGATGAAGGCCTACTGGGTGCCAAGGATGAGTCTTTCTTTGCATTATCCAAGAATGGATCAAGAGGGACATTGACACTTTAAAGAATTGGTGAAGAAGCCGCTATTCCAGAAACCTCTTGAGCAATAACCCAGGCAAAGTGAATGATTTTTAATTAAAGTCGCAGAACAATCAAAGACAATCAGGTGTTCCTCCCTCCAATTGCCGACAGCTCCCAATGGCTCCAATGCACCCCTCACAGCAGAGGCTGGTCGGAGAAGCCGGGAGAAGCGTGCATGCCTCCAATTGGCCAGGACAGGTGTGTGCCCTTGAATGCCCTCCTTACCTGACCCTCTTCAGCTGCCTATTCCCTGCGTTTCTATATCTTGGCCTGGCCCGCTCCGTTTTTTCTGGGCCTTGTGCCTCTGCTCCCTCAGAATCAGAGCTGTTCTCTTAACACTTTCCATTCATCTGAAAATGTCTAATTTCCTCCAAGTTCAGGAAAAGAATAGAGCATGTGTAAGTGGATAAATGTCCCTGAAAAACAGGTTACTGGAGGGACTTATGGCCATTGGGACTGGATTTTAGTTTGGTTTTACACAGAAGCCTTAGAAAAAACACAAAGTAGCTCTATTCCTCAGTTTACTGCTACAGGAATGGGGATGACATTAACTTTTTCTGCCTCATAATTATTAGGATCAAATGAGATAAGCAGATTTAAAGCGTTATGGATCAACGTGAAATTCTGTGAAATGTAAAGTGCTATTCCGGAATGGATGTGCTTTTCTTATGTTAACACTGCATGCATAGAGGAAGCCTGGAATATAATTTTTAAGGCCTCTGCAGCACTCAACAGAGGTACTCTTAGGGAAGCTGACAGCAGTCGTGCAATGTCAGGATGTTAAGGGACATTGGAGAGATCCCAATTCAAGGCCTTCATTTCACAGATGAAGAAACAGAGACCTAGAGGGAGAAAGACTTATCTAGGGTCACACAGCTGATGAGTGGCATCTTTGGTTCTACATCAGATCTTCTTTCCTCTCTAGAGCTCTTTCCACAAAGCTGTGGTGGTGACAGTAAATTCAGTGAAATACCATGCTCTCCTACACTGCTCAGACTGTCTCCCTGGCATCCTCTGGAGCAGTCCATCTATTGTCCAGAAAAAGTTACTGTCATTAATAGGAATAACCATTTTTAAACAAGCAAATATCTGTAGACATTATATTCAGGATGAAAATCCTGAGTGACTTAGAGCCAGAAGAGGATGATCATGGAGAGGTAAATTGCTTTAAAATAGGTGTGAGGGAAAAAATATGTGTACATGGTCAGAAGCCAGAACTGAAGTATTCCCTTTTCATGCTACAGAGCCACATCTCTCTTCTCCCTCAGCTGGAGGGGACTGTGCTGATAATCACCTCCAGTTATGCAGATGCTCTATTTATATCCCCATTTGGCTTAGATAAAAAGTTATTTTCAAAGTGATAAGTTCATGTAACTCCATAATGTTAATTTTTAAGAACTAACTGTTGGTGCACATAAGCAGAATAAGGAAGACAATGTCTTGAGGCAAGAGACAGAGGGCTTAAGGAAAGGAGATCTAAACCAACCCAAGGCATGATCTATTTTGATTGGGAAGAAGGAAGGATGTTGCAGAAGAGAAAAGAGGCTTAGAAGGAAAGCCCTCCAGCGGGGGAGTCAGGCCAGCAGAGCTGAGAGTAGTTCTTGATCAAATTTTCCCATGTCTCCAGGCTGAGGAGAGAGGCTGGTGGTGGTTTGACCTAATTCGAAGCACCCAGTTTGGAGAAGACCTTAGAAAAAGGAGTTGATTGTAGGATCTGAGCTGTAGACTCAAACAGAGCAACTAACTTGGGCAGGAAGGGGAAAAAAAGCAATTCTAAAGAGCAGTGAGAGAGTGCCTGGGATTTAAATGGGAAGGATGTAGGTTTCGGGCTATGAAAATTTTCTTTAAATTGGTTGGAACAAGACGTTGGACTTGTTAAAATATGGAACTTTAGGCTAAATGTAAAACCTCCGTCGTATGTATCTCCATGCAATTTCCTAACTGAACTAAGTATGTTATTTTACTGTCAATGACTGGCTGAAGAAATTAAAATTTAGATGGTGCTTCAAAGGAAAGGTAACACTGAAGACATTTTATTTTTGAATTTATAGAATTTATAAAGCAATTTCATTTATATCATTTCATGTCATGGTCACAACAACCTTTCCAGTTGGATATTACTCCCATCCTTTAATAAATGAGGAAATTGAGATGATGAGAGGTTAAGTGATTTTCCCAAACTAATACTGCTGGCAGTAGACTGAACCACATTAATACCTGATCTTGAGTACAAATCCGATGTCTTCTACCTCAGTTACCTATAAGAAGCCAGAGTGCAATATCAAGGAAGTCCTGAATTTGGGGGTTATGGCAACAACAGAAGTGAAGGTTTTCCTAGTCACAGAAATGATTATTCTTCTATCATAAGGCCATGCAGACCTAAGGTTCCAGGAAACAAATGGCAGATGTACTGGCATAGACAAGTGCATTACAAAGGGTAAAGAAGACTTGGGAAAAATGGTAGAGCCTTTGGTAAGAACTTCCATTAGGCTCAAACACTGTTATAATTAGGTATTCATCACCACCCCTCTGGATATTTGAGCAGAGTTCCTGTTGTAAGCAAGTCTTAAAAATAATGACTCTCAGGAAATTGTCAATCCATAAGAAATAATGACTAAATTTTCTCATGGCTAGGTCTTGTCTTCTCTTCTGCAAGCTCCTTGTAGGTAGGGGACATACCTAATTTTTATAGCCCCTAGAGTGCCTATATTTGTGCTACAATAACAATCATTCCTCACCAACTGCCCAACGCATTAAAGTCTATTTCATCTAGCCAAGAGTAAGCAAAATGACTTCTATGAAGACCCGAAGCTTGACATCAAACTGATTGTACTCAAATTCTTATTCTGTCATTTCCTACCTATACAAGATCAATCTATCCAAGATTCAGTTTTCACCTCTAATGTGAAATAATATCCTCTATAGTTATGATGACTTCTTCATGTATATAATTCATCTAACAAAATATTTAACACAAAATAAGTGCTGAGTAAAGAGTAGATAAAATTATAGTATTAGTCATTAGTCATACTATTAGTCATAGCAATAATAAGCTTTCCAACATTGGACAAGGAAAGAAAAATAACGTCTCAATAGAAAATACAATTGTGATCTGAAGGAAAGTAACTATAGTGCTAAAACAAAAGTAAATAAAAATCAAAGGTGTGACAAAAGCAATTAAATTGTGGAACTTTTGGAGTAGATGAAACTTTCAGTAGTGGTCAAAGTTCCATGACAGTAGAAATCAGGTCTTATTTATTTCAGTATCAAACTCATTGTAAGTATGTAACGATGGTTTATTGAATGAATGAGTAAACAAATAAGGAGATGTTTCTGGCAACTGGTGGGAGGGGATTTTGAGCCATATCACTGGGTTCAGTTTGGACACACCATCCATGCTGAAGCTCTGCCATTAGCTAAGGTATTAGCATGTAATAGTGATTATATATTACCTCTCTTCATAAAATTTTAGTATTAAAAATTCCCAAGAATATGCATAATTATTCTTTTTATTTATTTATTTTTTTGTCATGGGCAGGCTCCAGGAATTGAACCCAAGTCTCTGGCATGGCAGACATGAATTCTGTCACTGAACCACTATTGCCCCGCCACTGCATACTTATTTTGAATGTTTACCTTTGATATTAGCATCTTGTCTCGATGGCCATTCTTCAAAATTCTAGGCATAAATATGCATAACATGTATTCTTCTATTCATCCCTCTAAAGTATATTGGGCGCTTACATATGCTGAGCTATCTACGAGGTGCGGGGGATACAAGGTAAACAAGACAGCCTGATTTTGACCCTCCAAAACTACCTGGTAATCGAGTCGGTAGCTAATGTCAAAGGACAATAAACTGTACACATAGACTCTGTGCAGCAAGGAAAAACTTTCCTAGAAATAGTTGTTTCAATAATCCAACTGAACATTTACAATAACTTCTACTTTCATTTAAATTCCCAATAATATAAAAATTTCCAAGGCCCTAGCTTATCCATTTATCATTAATTTATATAATTATTGGTCAATACTTCCAGAGTGAGAGATGTTTATGATGCTTTTCATATTATTAAAGGACTTTTATCAATTCCTAATTGCTTACTGATTATTCTAGCTTTCACTCTTAGATGATTTACTTGAAGGCATCTCAAGATCCAAAGCTTTCATTTTACCAGGCAGATTGATAATCTCCCTTCATTTCATTGTGGCATGTTCAAAAAATCATTCGTGTGACTTTTTTTTTTCAGCCATCATGGATCAAAACTGCTTTTCCTAACACAAAACAAGTGGTAGAAACAGAGGACACTGTGGTTGCAGAACACTCAATTTGTGCTATCATTGACAGCATGGAGAAATGTGCACATGTAGTGGAATGACATTAATTCAGCAACAATTTTTATCTTGATGAGTCAGTGCAGCAAGGTGGTCATAAATGAAGCTGTGTGTATTCAGTGAGGGGTAATTTCCATGATAGGGGTTGTACAGGAGGTGAGATAGCCTGTTGGAGAAGCACCGAGTCAACTTTCATCTGTGCCTGCTTCCTTGGGGCAGTGAGAGATAGGTAGGAACCTGAAGGTGATAGAGGAAACAGCCTAACCTGGTAAAACAGGTTCGGTTACCTTGAGCACAGATTTTGAGATGGAGTGATGATGTCGGGATCAATACCTGTGGGAGAATTGAGGAAGCAGGATTGAGCAAAGGAAGAAACTGGGCTGCAAGGCAGTTGCCACAGAGCACACAACCCACCCCTGGGGAGCTCTGGGGGTGGGATGGCCCTTCAGAACTTTTTTTGCATTGAAGAAACAGCTCTCTTCAGTCAAGGGCAGTGCCTAGGCAGTGACTCAGATGAGAACACTGTCAACTACCAATACTCTCTGCAGGAGGGATAATAGGTGCTTACCACAATATCTGCTAAATATTATAACAGCATTCTTAAAAAACACGTAAATAAAATAGCTAAAACCATTCTCCTTTGACTCCACATCTACCTCTAGTTTTCATTATATTCCTCTTTCTTTTGTCAAAAGCATCTTCTTGGAAGAGGTCTCCATATGTGCTATTTTCATTTCTTTACCTCCCATCCATTCCTTAGTATATTCCAATCTAGCTTTCCCTGCATCATGACTCAGTGCCTGCTCTTACCAAAACAAACAATATTCTCCATGTTGCTAAATACATTGAGGGTTTTCAATCCTCAGCAGACACAGTTGACCACATTTTTTAAATATTCTATGACAGCAAACTCCTGTGTTATCCTTCTAATACAGAATGTGCCTTCAGAATTTCCTTTGGTGCCTCATACTCCTTTAGGATCCTCAGCATTGGAGCTCCTTGGAGCTCCTTGGATCTCGGGTCTGCATCCTTTCCTCTTCTCACTGCATTTTCTCTCCCTGGACAATCTCTTACAGACATAACTGAAAAATACTATCATGTGGCATTTCCTCACCAATTTAGATCTCCAACCCAGGCCTTGTTCCTAGGTCTAATCTGTGTGTTAATTTTCCTTGACATCCCCTCCAGTATGTCTCAGCTACAAGGCAAACTCTCTCCCAAACTCTTCCATAGTTTCTTTTCTCACTGATGGTATCATTACCCATCTGATTGCAAAAGCCAGAAATTCAGGAATCACTTTGACATCTTTTTCTTTCTTCCATTGTAGAAGAAAGAAAGTCTTCTACTGTCAAGACTTCCCATCTGTCTCACAAACTTATATCCATCTCTTCATTTGCACCACCATCACTCTACTCAAAATCACCATCATTGTTCACTTGGACCATTGCAATATCATAAAGGTTTACCTGCATTTCTTCTGTGTGTCCTCTCTAATGCATTACCATAAGATAGAATGATTTATTATTCAAAAATCTTATAATTCCACCCCATTACTTAAAGTCTTTCAGTGGAATCCTACTAGTTTTCACACAAAGAAAATAATATCCTCACCATGTCCGACAATACCCTGTGTGTTTTGGCCTCCACTTGCTTGTGCAACCCATATTATCATGAACTCTCACCATGATCTTTCACATGCTCTTTCCTCTGGTAGAACATTGTTTTCTCCCTTCCATGCCCATTTAGCTCTTCATCAGCAGTGAAGACTATTGGTCACTTCTTCATGGAAACCCCCTCTTTTCATTGTGACATAATCAAACCTCCTTGATATATGCTTTCATATGCCTGTCTATCTCTTCTTCTAATTACTTACTATAGATGCAATTTTCCATTTGTACATGAAATTATTTCATTAAAATCAGACAGGCCCACTCTACTGTGGACTCTATGAGGATAAGAACAGTTCAGATACAGTGCTCAAAAATATTTTTTGGCTGGTGGTTATGGGTAGAGAATGAATAGAAAAATGAATTCCTAAGATGTGGAACACAAAATAAACAACAGATAACAGATTTTGGGGAGCAGTGTTAACTTTAGTGCTTTAAATTTTGAGTTTAAGCAGATATCCAAGAACTATGTCCACCATGCACTTGGATATATGGTCATGAAATTCACGGAAGGTATCAAAACGACCAAAAGCTACATATAGTGAGCAGAAAAGGGAGCCCAAAACATGACCCTGAAAAATACCAAGGCAGGGAAATAGATGAACAAAGAAGACTGACCACAGCTAAAAGCAGAGGCATTTGGAGTCAAGGAATCCTAGGGAAGAGATTGTTTATGAAAGACAGAGCAATCAATATTCCTGCATTGCTAAAAGATTAAGTAAATTAAGAACTGGATATTTTTCCATTGGCTAGCAATAAGGTGAATTTGATGGGAAAATTTTCAGTGGACTTCCTATGAAGACTTAGCAGGAACTGAGGAAATGGAAATACCATGTGAGGGCAAATTTCTTGAGAAGTTTTGTGATAAAGGGAAGGAACAAGATAGGAAAGGAGCTGCAAATAAATGTGGGGTTGAGAAAATTTTTATTGTTTTAAAGTTGTGTGAGACATGAGGAGGTATGAGTACTCGTGGGGGCTTATAGAGAGGAGGGCTGAAAATCTAGGATAGTGTGAGCTAATTACAGAGGACAGTTCCTGAGAAGGCAGGCACCACCCAGCACCAAACACATGTGGTAAGATAGCTGAGACCAAAGGAAGGAAAGACATCTGGATGAATCTGGAGATCAGAAAGTGAAAGAGGTCTTAAATGAAGACTTTTATTTCTCTGTGATGGTCAAAGGAATTCCATTTGTTGTATGTTCATTCTGGATAGCTCCCAAGGATACAACAAAGATGGATTGGTGAAAATTCAGTAATGCTGATTTCATTTCAAAAAGAACATTTTGATAATAATAATTACTTCCTAAAATAATAATAATAATAATAGCTAACTTTAGTGAATATCATCATGTGCTGGATACTATACTAAGTACTTTAAATTGATTACCTCATTTATTATTATCATTTATTATTTTTCTCAGTAGCCCAATGAGGTCTGTATTGTTATCCTTATTATTTGACAATTAAAAAAAGTTAAGATTCAGAAACGTGAAGCAACTCCTCAAGGTCACACAATCAGAGTCCAATCTAAGTAATAAAAGGAATACTTTGACAGTGCCAGGTCTCCATCTATGACCATATTTATGCCTCAAATGTGTGATTACTGTGTAGATCAAAAGTAAATTTCTTTTAGAAGTAGGAGATAAAATATATTTTTATGGAAAGCTGGGTCATTTTAACCTCTAAATACTTAAAATGATCACTTGCTAGCTATGTTATAAAGAATAATTTAAGCAATAAAGGTGGGATTACAATAACATGGTGCTTATAATATTCTATAACTTAGAATTCTGGGCTTCTGTGAAAATAGCACAGGTGTCGTGCAAGGAGTTCTGATTTTTGTTTCCTCCCTTTCCTGCATTGCCTCCATTGCAACTAGCACAACTTCCATCTGTTCTCATGCATACTGAGGTCACACATAAAATTCTATATATTGTGTAAAAGCCAATGGAATAGAAAACCTTTCTTTTGCTGCCTTTCTAACCCTGTGATTCTGTGAATCTTGTTTACATAAAGCCTCAGATTCCCTGATAGAAAGTTGTGTCGTGGTGGCTGGAACAGCTGGTCTTTCAGGACAGATCTATCAGTATACGTCCCATCCCGTTTGGACCCCTGCCTGCTGTTGAATCCACTCGCTTAACTCCTTTGGGAGGGGTGGTGGGCGTGCCGGAACATTCAGTGCTTCTCAAACTTGAGCGACCAACCCACGGCTCACCTGAGGGGCTTGTTAAAACCCACACTGCTGAGCCCCATCTCAAGGGTGTCTGATTCCGTAGGTGTTTGGTGGGCCCGATCATCTGAATTTTTAACAGGCTCCCAGGAGATGCTGAGTGGCACTGGTTCCTATAGCTGCCCAGGTCATTGGAAGGCACTCTCCACCACTCTGCCATTTGGACTCCGCCTTCCCAACCTCTGAAAATGTCTCCTCTGAAAACAGAACTGGCAGGCTCGCTCTCTGCTCACACAGAAAGCTCCTGACTTAGCTGTTTCTCACTGACTCAGTCTCTAGGGAAGAGGTGGGCAGGCAAGTGGGCAAACCTCTGTAACGGATGAGGCTCCGGCCAGCTGGATGA